>CM035806.1:71540950-71674073 GCA_020466095.1 Chlorops oryzae
GTGACAGTCTAAGGTTAACTTTCCAAACGTCTGTAAAAATTTCAACATATAACCTAAAGCATTCTTCTTCTTCTGCAAACCAGATAAAATTACATACTTTTAGCTGATATCTATTTGTGCTGCCACATATTCAAAAACAGCTTGTAGCGAAAGCTCAAAAAAGGGATAATTTTTTTGTTTGCGATATGTTTAAATAGCACTATTTCAAAATTAATTTGTATACAAACCATATATATTTTTTAATATTACTCTACATGAAAAAAATGATGCATGTATATATGTTTTAATAAGAAGAACAAAAATGTGTTAAAGTGTGATTTTTTTTGCGGTTGCACAGGGTACGTTTTCGTGGAAATGCCCATTTACAATTTCGCAGGTTGAGGAAAATAAAAATGCTTTTAAAACAACATTTTTCGCATTTAAGCCCCTGTAGTTCGGGCAAATGAAAGCGCATTTGAATTTACCATTACTTTTTTATTATGTTCATAGTTAAAACAAGCAAAAGCGTATTTGATTTAACATTCTTAACATTTGATATTAAGAGTGTTTGCCAAATGCAATTTTACTGTTAAATCAAATAGCAATTGCTATTGGGTACATTTCGAATGCAAATTCTATTTGTGGTAAGGTTAAAATCATTTGATATTACTAGGTCATTTTTTTCTGTGTACTATACGTCTATGGAACACCCTACCCTACGCACTACAGTTGACAAGCAATGCAAACAGATTCAAAAGAGACTTAATGGTTCACTTGGCCAACATTGTAAACTGACATTTCTAAGACCTTCGTTTCATTATTCATTATTATTTATTTGTTTTGTATTCTTTTTGTATTCATTGTTATTTATTTATTTATTATCCAAATTTACACCTAAATATCTTCATGTTAGTTGTGTAAGTTTTTTTAGTTAAAGTTTGCCATGTAAGTCCTGTAAGTTCTAAGTTTCTAGCCAATTATTTCGTGTCATTCTTACTTTCAGTCAATTTTTAAAGTCAGTTTCGTTAGTCTTTAGGTTTAAGTAGTTTTAAGTGTCTTAATTTTAAGTTATTATTAATCGATATAATGCTGTTTTGTGAAAATGTTCCTTTACTGACTAGCGCCAGTTAAAAATAAGATACTATATCTTTTAAGGTGCCGTCAGACGAAGCAAGGAAAGTACTTGCAGCAAACGTTGAAAAATTTTTGATTTCAAAAATGCTTGCAGATAGCAGTCACACGATGCAAGGAAAGTGGTTGATGCAAGCGAATTTTTGATTGCATGCAAGCCGCTTGCACGAAAAGTTGCTGCAACTACTTTTCGTGTGATCACACGATGCGAGCTGCAAGTGCTTGCTGCAAGTGATTGTTGAAAGTGACTTGCGACTGTGTGCGTAGTTTTTTGACATTTTCATTTCAGTTCGAATTTTAATTATTTAATCATGGAATTTATGAACGACATATTGTTTAAAGAAGAAGAAGAAGAATTGTTGGAATCACAGCAATTGATTCTCGTAGAGATGGTTCTACGAATATTTCAATACAGAAGTGAACAGACCGTTTTGGGAACGCGGTGCACAAAATCCTCACTATGAAAACCTTACATATATTACATACATAACACAGCCACACAAATAAAAATAAAGTGGTCAGACCCAGAGGTGCGACTATACCTACTATATGTTTTAAAAAAACGTATGGGGGATACTTAATTCGATTTCTTATATTAGATTGAAATTTCACTAGGGTGATTGATTCGGTTAACCGATCGGTTAACCGCCCGGTTTTTTTCGCGCTTTGCGAGGCGGTTTTTTCTCAAAATAGATTTTTCGAATATCGAATAAATCGGGTTTTTTACGCGAATACCCGGTTTTTTCTCCAACAGATTATTTTAGCCTTCAGATAGTTATTTTCTTTCGAACGTCATACAAACTGCATAAAAAAATTGCCATGAAATTACCTCTATTGACGCCTTTTACACTAAGCAATTATATTTGTGAAACTCTTAGCGAATTCTCTTTTCGAGTTGCATTTGTGTCTACATTGAAAGTATATATGTATAATCATTAGCTACCCTGCAGGAAGTACGAGCAGTTAAACTCTAGCGTTTTACTACTTCTAATTCCACCAGTACTGGTTCTTCTTTATACCTTTGCTTATGTCTTGTTCTGTAGAAAATTAAAATTGCGCGTGAGCTAAAAATCACCACTTGTTCACTCGAACTAACACTTTACTAGTGCTTTGGGAAGCAATTGGGTAAATCGGATATAGTAAAACAATAGTTCTTTTTGAAAGATTTTTCACTGTGGTTTTTAAAGGTATAACTTTTTTTTGATTTCGGTGTATCACCGCTTTTTGCAATAACAATGTCATGGCAATCCTTATTACTAACACGAAAAACAATTTTTCCATACAATACAAATCAGAGATCTATACGAAACTCCACCCCGTCAAACGATAAGCCCACATTTTTTTAGCTCAGTTCTATTTAAATAAATCTTAAACGTGAATTTCCAACACATTAGGGGTATTCACAAAGGCGTCGGAAAATAGGAAAGTCGGAAAATTGGAAAATTTTAACTGCTTAAAAAGCTGTGCAAGATAAAAAAAAAGCTTAAATTTTTTTAAGAAGTCGCAATTTTCCGATTTTCCGACTTTCCAACGTTTTTAACACGCCTTTGTGAATAACCCTATTGTATTTCTTCATATAAAACAAAATATTTTACGAACGATGATATATATTTTTAACTTATGGTATATCAAATGAAAATATGGCTGATTTTAATTTATTTTATACGCTGAATGTGCAATTTTTTGTTTGGGTTTTTTTTAATGTAAGTTTTTTTCAAAATGGCTTTTAAATAAAACAGTCACAAACGACTAACACCTGCCCCGAAATTTCTTTTTATTTGGATTTTTAACATAACCGGTTAGCCGGTTTTTAGTTCAATTTTATTTGCTCAATCGGTTTTTTTAATATCCTTAAATATCGGGTTATTCGAAAACCAGTTACAGGAAAATGTCGAATAATCAATCACCCTAAATTTCACCCTTTGGAGGGTGATGGGGGGCGCTGGGGCGAAATCTGGGGGTCGTGGGTAAAATCCGACTTCATATTCGTGTTCAGCACCCCAAAAAACTTACCGGAGGGTACCTCTCTTCCCGAGTTCAGAATCTTTTTTTTTGTGTTCCTGAGTTAGAATTTTTTTTTTCTATGATTTTTGAAGACCCGCATCTCTGTCGCTGATATAGTTAGGAGCATAAAGTTTGGGTCATAGGGTTCTTGTATTCATGGGCTATTGGAATGCTGCAGTTATAACTCTCTGAGGATATCTGGGTTAAAATGGTAAGATATTATATATACCAGATTTTATGGGATTTTGGCACTTTTAAGTGAGGTTATGTCGAAACCTGGACCCGATGGCGCCATATAGACCTTAAATTCGGATTCAGCGACCCCGAAAACATATAGTAGGTATAGTCGCACCTCTGGGTCTGACCACTTTTTATACCCAGCGTAAGCGGGGTATATTAGTTTTGTGCGAATCTTGTAACAGGGAGAATTAAGCTCCGGAGATATAGCAAAATATATATAGAAATGATCAGGATCAAAAACTGAATCGATTTAGACATGTCCGTCTGTCCGTCCGTCCGTCTGTCCGTCTGTCCGTCTGTCCGTCTGTCCGTCCGTCCGTCTGTCCGTCCGTCCGTGGTCGGATCTCCTCCGAAACGGCTGGACCAATCAAGTCGAAATTTGGCACACAGGTATATCGGGATCCGAGTATGATCCTAAGTAAAAATGGAAGACATCCGCCCACTGCCACGCCCAAAAATGAATATAATGTGTTTTCAATAAAATGGCTGTAACTAGCGAACCACTCAACACATTTTATTGATATTTGGTGTGCTGGTAAACTACAAAAAGGGACATTTCCTGGCAAAAAATGGACGCCGCCCTCCTCGAGCCACGCCCACAAATAAGCCCAAAAAGAAGGGATTATCGTAACTTGTGCAGTAAAAGGCGTAGAAGCTTCAAATTCGCAGCATAGTTTGACCAAGGCAAATGAAAGGTGTAGGAACAAAAATTTTTTTGGCCCGCCCACTGCCACGCCCACAAATAAAGATTTTTCGTAACTTTTGAAGTAAAAGGCGTAGAAGCTTCAAATTCGCAACATAGGTTCACCAAGGCGAATGAAAAGTGTAGGAAAAAATTGTATGTGGCCCGCCCACTGCCACGCCCACAAATGAAGATTTTTTGTAACTTACGAAGTAAAAGGCGTAGAAGCTTCGAATTCGCAACATAGGTTCACCAAGGCGAATGAAAGGTGTAGGGAAATAATATATGTTGCCCTCCCACTGCCACGCCCACAAATAGAGAAGCAAAACATACCGCGCTCATAATGTCGGGACGCTGGGTATTTCAAAGTCGGGCTTGACCGACTTTAGCTTTCTTACTTGTTTTTTTTGTGTGGCTGTGTAATCAAAAATAGTGGAAACAAACACTTTTCTATGAAAAAACCAACACACTCCAACATACCTACGCATTGCTTTTCAGTCAAAATATTTGAAAATATACAGACGTTTGGTTGCATGCAAACGAAAAACTTTCCACTACAGCACGTGAAAGCTGCAAATGCTTGCAGCAACTGATTTGCTTGAATGCAAACGCTTGCGCGACCTAGTCACACGGTGCAAGCGAGCGCTTGCATGCAAACAAATAAATTGCTGCAAGAGCTTGCATGCAAGCACTTTTTGGATAGTCACACGGTGCTAGTTTTGCTTGCTGCAAGTAAAACGCTTGCTGCAAGCACTTTCCTTGCTTCGTCTGACGGCACCTTTAGCGTTAGGATACTACCTGCAATAAATCAAATAAATCAAATTTCATACAAAATGGCTGTCACTACAGTCAAACCCCTCCTAGGGGGATAATATATATCACCGACCCTCATTATTTTTTTACCCCAAATATTTTCTTTAAACATACCTACCCTCTATCTCCCCTCCTTAGGGGGGTCACCATACAAAAAGAGGCTTAAATTAAAGAAAAATGCCTCACGAACTTCAATCTTAAATATATGTAGATGCCGTAGGAACAAGACCGAGCATGTTCAGTATGCATATTCGAAAAATTTACAAAATTACCTTTTAAACGAGCCTAATATGAAGAATATTGGATTAGTTTTTGGTATGTTTTAATAATATGTTATAATTATTGCCTTTTTTTTAAACTGAATTTTGGGTTCCATCCCCTAACTGGCCAAATAATGACCCTACTAGAAAAAAAATAAATTTTCTAGTCAAATGCCGCAAACCTCAATCTATGACGAGTTTTTTGAGACTATAACCATTAAAATCGGTTAGTGGTTTCTATTCATAAAATTAATTCAAAATAAATATTTTTTGAAACGCATTATTCACTGTTTTCACGTTCCTTTCTTGAGTCTTTCCATCCATACAGACCGAGAGAGACATGCAAAGACTTAAAACACGAACGTGAAAACAGTGAATAATGCGTTTCAAAAAATATTTGTTTTGAATTAATTTAATGAATAGAAACCACTTACCGATATTAATGGTTATAGTTTTAAAAAACTCGTCATAGATTGAGGTTTGCGGCATTTGATTCGAAAATTTATTTTTTTCTACTAGGGTCATTATTTGGCCAGTTAGGGGATGGAACCCAAAATTCAGTTTACAAAAAAAGTAATAATTATAACATATTATTAAAACACACCAAAAACGAATCCAATATTCTTCATATTAGGCTCATTTAAAAGGTAATTTTGTAAATTTTTCGAATATGCATACTGAACATGCTCGTTCTTGTTCCTACGGCATCTATATTATAGATTGAAGTTCGTGAGGCATTTTTCTTTAATTTAAGCCTCTTTTTGTATGGGGACCCCCTTAAGGAGGGGAGATAGAGGGTAGGTATGTTTGAAGAAAATATTTGGGGTAAAAAAATAATGAGGGTCGGTCATATATATCATCCCCCTAGGAGGGGTTTGACTGTAGTTACAGCCATTTTGTATGAAATTGTGATAAAATTAAGGTAATTTGGTATGGGTTACCCCCTAAGGAGGGGAGATAGAGGGTCAGTATGTTGGGAAAAAATGTTATGGAGACAAAGTTAATGGGGGTCGGTCAAACATTTGACTCCTCTAGGGGCACTCTGGGGCTAGTTAGGACAGTGGGGGGAAAATTCATTAAAAAGTTACTTTTGTATGGGAGCCCCCTTAAGTAGTGGAGTTAGGGGGAAGGTTTGTTTGGAGAAATTGTTGGAAATATAAAAATAATGGGAGTTGGTATTACATTGGACCTCTCTAGGAGCGACTCTGCTTACAGTAACTTCAAATATTTGGAAGAAAAAAAAATTAAATTTTTCAAATGACTTGGTGCGTGACATTTTTTTATCAAATAACCTTAAAATTAGTGTTTTATGGCATCTTTAATAAAAGTTCGTCGTACTATAATACAGGAAATTTTTTTGGAGAAAAAAACACCAAAAGTCATCTTCCTAATATACACATGCTCCGAACGCCTTTTCGGAGGCGTCACAAAACGCATGTTATTGAACCACTGAGGAAGGGGAATAATCTACCCATCTTGGAATGCGAATCCTATCGATATATTTGTGGCTTTCCATAAAATCTTTCCACACTTTTAGTTGATCAGAAGGAATTTCCCGATCCCAGTCTATTTTTTGCAACTGCACTGAACGAAAAGTATGCCCCTAAAATGAGTAAAAAATTCCTCAATTTGAGAAAATGCATTTTCCACAAATCTGGTTTAATTTTATTTCAAACAGAGAAATTTTCCCCAGTTGTAGTAAAACCGTACTTATTTCAAGTAAGCTCGAAATTAGGACAGACTCAAAACAAGTTCAACATTTTCCTTGGATTGAGTATGTTGAAATACATGAAATTGAGGGCAGTTTCTTTTGATATGGAAGAAAAACGTTTTTATTTGTAAGAAATAATGCTTTTGTAGAGGTTAATTTTAACTTCGATTCAGTACAGTATTTTCCTGAAAATGAAAGCGAATTTACCCATATACAGTCAGTCAAAAAAGTTTACGTACACCTTGATATTCAAAACAAAACTCCTTTTTTCCAAGATTAAAAAACCAAAACAAATTTTTTTTTTTTTTGTAAATCAGAAAAACAAATATTTTTTATTAAATAACAAAAAAGATTTTTTCTAAATCATTAAAATAAAGCAAGCTTCGAGCAAAAAAAGGAAAAATAACACATATTCATATCAAAAAAGTTTACGTACATGACATTTTTGCATATAAAAAATTGCGCAAATTACATTATATTTTTAAATTTAGTATTTTGTTGGCCCACCCTTGCTTTTTATAATGGCCTTCAAACGACGACGCATGCTTTTGACGAGAACATTGGTGTCACTGCGCGTAATTTTTGCCCATTCTGTTGTTATAGCTGTTTTAAGGCTTGCCTTCGAAGAAATTCTGTGCTTCCTTATGCGGGTTTCCAGCAAATACCAAATATGCTCTATGGGGTTTATATCAGGTGACTGGGGGGGAGTATGTAACTGCTTTGGCACATTGTACAAAAGCCATTCTCGAGCAGCATAAGACGTGTGCTTGGGGTCATTGTCTTGCTGAAAATAGTAATTCCCGCAACTCAAGCCCAATTTAGTAACGCTGGGGCGTAAATTTTTTTTTTAAATGTCAATATAAGCCATTTTGTCCATCTTTGAATCTACAAAAGCTATTTCACCAACCCCACATCCCGCCATACAGCCCCAAACCATTACATTTCCACCACCATGTTTGACTGTAGGAATAAGGTTTTTTTCGTGTAGTGCTTCATTAACCTTTCGCCAGACTTTTCCTGGGCCGTCCGGTCCAAAAAGATTAAATTTTGATTCGTCACTAAAAATGACATTGTTCCAAAACTCGTCGCACTTGTGTAGATGTTTTTTTGCGAAATCTAAGCGTTTTTTTCGGTTAACCGCTGAAATGTACGGCTTACGTCTTGCCACTCGACCATATAGACCTGCATTATGCAGAACATTTCTCACAGTTTGTGGGTTAATTTTTTTCTTTAAGGACAGACTGATATTTTTGGCTATCGATACAGCTGACACCCTAGGATTTGCTTGGGCCATGCCCACTATATTGCGTTGCTCTCGGGATGTCAATATTTTTGGTCTACCGGAACGTGGCTTCACTCGTAAATTTCCGCTCTCTGTGTAAGATTTTATGATCGTTTGGACAGTAGAATGTGATTTTCCGATTATTCGACCGATCTCTCGAAGCGATTTATTCTCCAAATACAGTTTTAGTATAATTTTTCGCACTTCCTCAGGAATTTCACGACCACGACCCATATTGATCCTTTTGTGCGCAATTCAAAACTCAACTGCGAAAAATATGCGAATAATATGCATACTCCAATTTGAGAAACAGACAACAGTTCTTGGAAATAGAAAAAATTTCGCAGAAAACGAAACTAGCATCGTTCGGCTGTATGGAACACCGCACGTGTACGTAAATTTATTTGATATACATTTCGGTATTTTTTTTGTTTTTACCTTGAATCGTTTCATGTGTTGCAGCTGCAGAAACTTAAATGTATGTATCATGTACGTTAATGGAAGATCTATAAACGAAAAACGAAAAAACGCTTCAGGACATTTAATTGAGGTCAGTTTCAGACCGTTTTATCTAAATATAAAGGGTGTACGTAAACTTTTTTGATTGTAAATGAAAATTGTACTTAATTTCAGGTATCGTTTTCAAATGGAGTAAAACCGTCTTCCAATCGAAAACGAATTTACCTAAATCAAGTAAAATTTTCTTCCATGTGAAAAGGAATTTCATAAAAATAAGTAAAATTTCTTCAAAATGAATAAAAGGTTCCTAAAAATGAGTAAAATTTTCCAAAAAAAAAAACATTTCCTAAAACTAAGTAAAAATTTCCTAGAAATTAGTAGAGTAAAAATTTCTCAAAATGAGTAACCATTTCCTCAAAATGAATAAAGATTTACTAAAAAAGAATAACAATTTCTTCAAAATGAGGAAAAATTTCCTAAAAATTAGTAAGCATTTCCTAAAAATAACTAAACAATTTCTAAAAATAAGTTAAAATTTCCATAAAATGAGGAAACATTTAATCAAAACGGGGAAACATTTTCTTCCTAAATCTAAGGCAACATTTCCTCAAAATGAGTAGAGTACAAATTTCCTCAAAATAAGTAAACATATCCTCAAAGTGAATAAAAATTTATTCAAAATGAGGAAATATTTCCTAAAAATAAGCAAACATTTCCTAAAAATAAGAATAATTTTCCTGAAAATATTTTAAGGAGAATAATTTTTAAGCGTGGGCATCACTGATACAGTTTATTTCAGTTACGTAGTTGCTGTCATATAGTACTATAGGTCTAACTGTCGACGTCGAAAGGCCTCTGCCGCTAATAAGAAACTCCCCATTAGGCAGGGATAGGAAACTCAACTCTTTCGAGAAATTCACCAGAAAGCTACCAACAACAATACGGGCAGACAAAAAGTGGCACTATGATGCCAGTTGCAAGAAAATTATAAAAGAAACACGGCGTCGGCTCTGTTTTTTATATTGCTTGAAAAGTTCATAATTGAAACTTTACTAAATGTATTACGATATGTTTTTGCTCAATGTGCACGAATGTTGTCATTTTGTATTAAATTTACATACATTTTTGACTACGGCTACGAATTTGATTGTATATAGAATTTTGTATTTTTGCTGAAAAAGTGTGATCAAAAAGTTATGTGGACACGGTAAGACTAAAAAAACAATATCTATTTCTCCTTGATATTGAGTTTCCTTGATTCGTTTTATGTTTTTCAAGCTTTTCATATCATTTTATCAGTTTGGTAGATTTTTACATGTAATGCACTCGAAAATCGCCCAAAATTAAAAATACAAGTGGCAATGCTTTTCACCACAGCAGAGCTACAGATTTCGCTGCCATAGCGTGCTTCTCTTTTCCTCATGCTATATGCCTATGTTGAAGCAGCGTAGCTCTAACACATTGCAGGGATTAGGAAGAAGAAGAGTTAGACCTATAGTTCTCTACATATAGAACTATAGCTGCAACTTCGGCCAAAAGCTATTACGTGGTACACCACACTTTATATTACGTGGTTCACCACAACACTCGACTTATGGCGTGGTTCACCACAGTTGAACTTTTTCACCAAATCATGCCATAACGCGCCAAAATTTGGCCGAAGTTCTATATGGTTCTATATGGTTGCTGTCGAAAGAAATGGTAGCGCGTCTGATCGTTTCGAGCATGTAGCTTCAGCGTGTTTTTTGTTTTTCGGAAATGAGTAATATTAACGTATTTGAAAACAACGCGGGTGCGAAGCCATTGTGTTAATTTTTTATAAAGTTCCATATGTAAAATTTAATGTACTAGTTTAATAGCCTTTTTACACATACGGGGTTACCTCGTTTATCTAGGTTTGCTGCCAAACCCAGTATCAAACCGCTCGGTTTCCCATACAAAAGCAAACCCAGTCAAGTGGTGGGTTTGGCGCTAACCCAGTCCCAAACCTCGATAAGGCACAGGGTTGCATTCAATAAACTGACATATATTGTGAGAAATTCCCTGTGAAATGGCAATTTTCGTTGAATGGGGAATGAATTAAAGAAGAAGAAGATTGAGAAAAAGAATAAGAAGTTGAAGTTGAAGTCAAATCGAAGTTTTTGAAAAGGAAATGAATAAGGAATTAAAAGAAAAGGTTTTCGGGGAAAAAAAGAAAAAGAAGGTGTGGAGCGAAGATGCGGAATGTGCCCTAATCGAATTGTGGGCTGAAAATATAGATGGACTACGTGGGAACAGAAAAAACGGCCATGTGTATGCCGAGATTTGTGATGAAATGGCGAAAAGAAATTTTTTCAGAGCTCCTGTGGAAGTTCGTGATAAAATTCACAATCTCACAAACAAGTATAAGTATGTATTTATTTAAAAAAAGAAAAATGAACTGTCAAACGTAACCTCGATAAGTGCAGTGTAAAGGCGCTAGGTTTCCAATTAGGTTACGAACGCAAACCTAGGTTTCCTATGTTAGTGTAAAAAGGCTATAAGATTCAATGCCAAGAGCAATATTGATAGCTTCAACAAACTTTATTTTTTCATTAACTTCTTATTTTACTCTTCCAGACAACTTAATGCTTAATTTTAACATGCGATAGCTTATATGTATCAAGGACAATTTTTGTTTGTTGGTGCACCACTGGTCTAAAAGGTACCGTTATGGAGTTATAATACGTTTTTGTATCTAATTTGAGATATTTTAAAAAGATTAAACAATTTTCGAATTAATTTCCTTTTTCTATGGAAAATGCATCATCATTTAAGTGTTATAACTCAATAACGGTACCAGTGGTGCAAAAAGAAAAAAAAAACTGCCCTTGATATAAGCTATCGCATGTTAAAACTATGCGTAAAGTTTCCCGGGCACCCTGTATATATCTTAAGGTGAGATGACACTACGTGTGCAATGCACGAATATTTGCTCACTGACGTCATAAACATTGCACACGTAATGAAATCGACGAATAATTTGTTTGCTCAAAACAATTCTTACATTATTTTACAAATAAAATGTGTGCGTTGCACGCGTAATGTAATCAACCCAAATTTCAACTGCACAAACATTTTGTAAAAATATGTACACGTGAAACTGTTTCCTCATACAGTACAATCTGCTGAACATTTGTTTTGTTGTGTGAGGTAAGAACACAGTTTAGGCAAATGCTTAAATACTGTCATTACTTTTAGTTTTAGAGATTTCGATTGAAAAAAGTAAATCGACGTCCGATTCAAAGTATTTTTCTTGCCAGGCAACATCGGTGTTTTCTCACATATGAATGAATATCGAATATCGCGTGGTGTGAATTAAAAATAAGCAAAAGCTAAAACTAGCAAATTTCATACAATTTGTATAAATTTTCATCAAATTTGTATGAATTTTGCTAGTTTTATCTTTTGCTTATTTTTAATTCACATCATCCAATGTTTTAAAATTTATGCATATATTATATGTTTTATTAACATGTGTGATTTGTCCATATTTTGTGCGAGAAAATGTTGTGTGCAATTTTTCAGATGTGTCATACATTTTTTTAAGCAATTATGTGTGCATTGCACACGTAGTGTAATACCCTGAGCAAATAAATTTGCTTCAAATTTTATTTGTTTCAGATGTGTCATACATTTTTTTAAGCAATTATGTGTGCATTGCACACGTAGTGTAATACCCTGAGCAAATAAATTTGCTTCAAATTTTATTTGTTTCAGATGTGTCACATTTTTTTGAGCAATTATATGTGAATTGCACACGTAGTGTCATCTCACCTTTAGAACTAAGAATCCACAAATGTGAAAAAAAAATGATTTATAATACAATAAAGAACAATTTTCTTCTTGAAATATAAGAAATATATCACAAAATTGTTATTCATTTAGAGGAAAAATTTACTCATTTTGAGGAAAATTTTACTCATTTTTAGGAAATGTGTATTCATTTTGAGGAAAATTTTACTCATTTTGAGGAAAATTTTACTAATTTTTAGGAATTGTGTACTCATTTTCAGGAACATTTTACTTATTTTGTGGAAATGTTTAATAATTTTTAGGAAAATTTTACTTATTTTGAGCAAATGTTTACTCATTTTAAGGAAAATTTTACTCATTTTTAAGAAAATTTTACTAAGTTTTAGGAAATGTTTACTCATTTTTAGGAAAATTTTATTTATTTTGACGAAATGTTTACTCATGTTCAGGAAATTCTTACTCATTTTGAAGTAATTTGTACACATTTTTAAGAAATTTTTATTCATTTTGAGGAAATTTTTACTCGTTTTGAAGAAATAATCGATAACTACTTACTCCATTTGAGGAAATATAGACTTATTTCAATTCCAAATGAACTCAGGTGAAAGATATTTTTTTCCTCTATTAAAGGAAAAACTTGGTTTCAATTTGAGTATGCTTTTCTATGGCGCCATATCATGATCAATTTCCTATAAATTGAGTTCATTTTACCATGGTTTCAGGTAAACTTTGTTTTGGGTGCATATATTTTGCATAAAAATTTTTGCAACTATTACGATCGGTGAGAGCCATCCCGCAGGATCAAAAAGTTTCGCAATCATAGAGAGAATTTCCATTTTTGTATATGAGGGTTTTTCTGAAAAGACAGAAACCGTAAAGAAAAAATAATCAGAGTTAGCATTCCAACGAATACCTAACGTCTTGGTGGAACTACAATCTTCAATTTTGAGAAAATCTTCGTTTAAAAGATCTTTTACTGGGAGTGTATTCAAAACTTCTTTGCTATTGGAAGTCCATTTCCTCATAGTGAATCCAGCAGAATTGGTGGCCTGAATAAGCTGATCTAAAGCCTCGAGAGTTTCATTGAGAGTATGTGCACCTGCAAGAGCATCATCGACACACATCATATTTTTCAAAATATTTGATGCTAAAGGGAGTGAATGATCAACATCTTTGGCTAATTGAATGAGCGTTCGAATTGCCAAATAAGGCGCGCAGTTGACCCCGAAGGTAACGGTTTTCAATTCATATTCTTCCAAGGGATCTAAGAGGGATTGACGAAAGATTATTCGCTGAAAGGGAGTGTGGGAGTCATGTACTCGTATTTGACGATACATTTTTTCCAAATCGCCATTGAAGACGTAGCGAAATAATCGCCATTTCACAATTAAAATAGTGAGATCTTTTTGAAGTGAGGGACCTACATGCAGTATATCGTTAAGACTCTTTCCATTGGACGTTTTGCATGAAGCATTGAACACGACACGAACTTAGGTGGTCGTGCTTTCTGGCTTAAAAACAGCGTGATGAGGCAAATAATAATGTGGAATTTGATCAGGGGTCGACACCTTTTCCATATGACCTAACCAGTGCCGTAGCAACCATAGGGGCAAGAGGGGGCTTTGCCCCCTCACGCATTTTTGTTTTTGCCTATGAAAAAAATTAAAAAAGGAGAAAAAATAAATGACAATCGAAAAAACAATGATATTCAATCATATTTAATATAATTGCACTTTGCGATTTTTTAGTTTATTGAATCTTAAAAGAATGGTTTCCAGGTTTTGTTCGTCATTTGTCTTTTCACGCACTATATTTTTTATTTCTTTCTCAATTCGTATCGGAAAATCGTCATCAATTAAAGTGCTGCTAGATAATGGAAATTTCCCCTTTTTGGGGATAAGGCAAAAAGGGGAAAATGTGAATTTTTAAAACTATAGGGGTATTCACAAAGGCGTGTTAAAGGTGTTGGAAAGTCGGAAATTGGTTAAACTTAGAGAGAGTTTGGATCTTAATCACTTTTATTTAACCTTCTTTATCCGAAAATGTAAAAAAAAGTACAAAAAAGTGTTTAAAAGTATTCAGTTGAGACATTTTATAAATTGTCCTTTTTTTGCCATATGAGGAACCCCATGTCTTAATAGGGCCAAATTCTGATTGCTCTCAAAAACGTGCGAACAATTAAAGAAAAAGATAAAATTTTTATCTGATTTCATTGTAAATATTGTTTGAGATCAAAAATTTAAATAAATACTCTTCCCAGCTCTTCTTATATAAAATAATATTTTTTAAAACTAAAACTTGTATATTCAAGTGGAGGTACTAGGCATTATCGATAATAATTTTCTCAACTTGCTGCCCATTGCAGTGAAAGGCCTTCTTTCTCATTGTTTTTAACTGCTTGGTATATTAAGGTCCATTTAGGGCTTCCAAAAAAAATTTTTTTAGAGAACCAGTTGCAAGGTGACTATTGTATGCCTTATTAAAACCACTCAATATAATTTTACGTTTTATTCGGAATACAGCAACGCCAGGGGATTTTTCCATCCTTTTTAATTTGAATAAAGTCCGACTTTTGGTATGGGCACCAAGAATTTACAAAATTATCAACAGCTTTTAGAAAAACATTGTTCTTCTTCTCACGGAAAATTAGATCAAGCACGTTGTTTTCACTTCTTTCGACTTTGTTGGACGATAACTATTCACTCAGCTACACAATCGACGCAATTTTGTTTGCTTCATAGCTGGGAATTTTGATTAGAATTAGAAGTCATTAGGATTAGAAAAAAAATCTAATTCTAATCATTAGATTTTGTTTGATTAGAAAACTTTTGATTACACCGAAAAAAATCCGTAGGTATTATTGAAGAAATGGGCTGTGTTATTGAAGAAACGGCAGTAAAAATAGAGCTAACTAAAAAGAGCAATCAATATGAATAAAGACGATATTCAATATGAAGAAATTCAAATCAGGAAAAAAATTTCGCTATATTGAAGAAATATCTTCATATCTACGAAATTATTTTAGTCAAATTTCTTCAAGTATATTATCCTGCTACGTTATATTGAAAAAACTTCTTCATATCTACGAAAATAATTATTGATATTCAATAAATTTCTTCAATATTACAAAAGATTTTCTTCAATATAAAGAAATTTATTGAAATACGCAACCCTGCGTTATATTGAAGAAATTTCTTCATATTTATATATTTCAAAATTTCATCATATGTATTAACTGTTGTGAGTCCCGTCTGTCTCACATCTGCTATTTTTTATAGACAAGAAAATCGTCCAAATATCATACACACAAAACAGTATATTAACTTTCTCATTGCAAGCAATAATGATTTACTAAATAAAGACTCGCGATAAGAATTAAAAAACAATTTTATGTATATATGATTGTGTCGTTAAAAGGACGAAAATTCTAAAATATTATGAGAGGACTTAAAGAAATTTTTCAAAATAATGCAGCATTTTCCCTAAAAATATACTTTAAACCAAAATGTCAAGTCAAAGTAAATTACATCGAAATTAATTTTAATATTATTTTTATTAAGTATTCCGTTTCTTATAATGCCTCCAAAGATCAATATTATATATAGATATATATTTTCTGTACTATATTTTACAAGTATATTCCAAAATTAAGCATTAAAAAGTTAGATATTGTGCTGATTGTCACCGGATCCAGTACGAAATATGAAGCTCACTCATATGCAGAAGCGTCTCCCCGTCAATGTGGCACTTTAAAAAATTTGAGTTTATTAAAAAAGGAACACTTCGCAAAATATATATGACTTAATACACACCTATCAGATTTTCTGCGATATTGAACGCGACCAATATTTTCTTTCAATTTTCAAATTAAACACAATTTCTCTGCTTCCATAAAAAACGCGCTTTCACTTCATGGACGAACTTTGCTTATGACGCTGAATCTTCTGCCTTAAGACTCATCAACCCCAAGAACTTCTTAAAAATATTTACTTTTTCGTAATATTGAAGAAATTTTTCATATTTCAAGAATTACATTAGTCATATTGAAGAAATTTCTTTATTTATACGAAATAAATTCGATATTTTTAATATATAAATTAATTTTAAGACAATTTCTTCGTCATATTGAAAAAATTTCTTCATATTTACGAAAATAATTTCTTTATATTCACGAATACGTTTTGTTATATTAACGAAATTTCTTCATATCAACAAACAAATTACGTCATATTGAAGAAATTTCTTCATTTATACGAAAATTCTAAATTTTACAATGTCCTACGAAATCTTTTGTCATATGTAAGAAAATTTCTTCAGTATGAAGAAATCTTTTCGTACCTATGAAGAAATTTTGTTATATTGATTAAACTATTTAACTCATATTGAAGAATTTTTTTTCGTTCCATTCACAAAATTTCTGCAATATAACAAATATTTTCGTCAGCTTGAAGAAAAATCGTTATATTGACTAAAATTCGTATTCAAATATTTACAAAAATTTTTATTCAATATTACTGCCGATATTTCTTTCAGTGTACTAATCGATTAGAATTAGATCTAATCAAAATTCTAATCGCGATTAGTGACGATTAGAAATCTAATCAAATCTAATCGTAACTAATTGAAATAACTAATTGATTAGATATCTTGATTAGTTACGATTAGTTTTGATTAGCTAGACAAATTTCGAGTAAACATTGTAAAATTTTTCATTTTATGGTGATAATAACATATATTTTATGGTGATAATAATATATATATATGTTTTTATAACAAAAAAAGTTTAATTCAAATTAATTTTTAAATAATAATATTAATAACAATAATAATAATAATAATAATAACAATTATAACAGCAAAATTTTAATTCCTTTGAGAAAAAAAACAATCTTCAAACAATAACATACTGGGATAATGATACATATCATATGTGCACACACACAAAACAATACATATATACAAATCACGATTCCAAAAATTGCACATTGGATTTCATTAATACCAATTTTTCAAAAGAAAAATCAGTCAATGAATTTCTTCTGGGACTATTAACGATGCCCGCAAAAGAAAAGAGACGTTCAACGGGAGCGGAAGATGTCAATGGCAGGCGCGGCGGAACACCCAAAATCGGAGTGGGCAGTAGTCAGGCACCATGCGACATCAAAAAAATTATTTTTACTTCATTTATTATAACAATACAATTTATTAAATACATAACAAAAAAGTATTCTCCTTAGCCTTATAAAAAAGAAACAAATAAAAATCCTTACTGTGGTACAGTGCAACTCGTTTAACGCAATTTCTAATAGAATATGAGTGAAAATTTCTCAAGTTGACCAAATTTTTTTCGATGGTCGAATTTTTGACTTTTTTCTAAGTCACAATAACCAGTAATAAATACCTACAATTTGAACAGTTTTGCGAAATTCGAATTTTAACGATAGTTATTGTCAATATAATTTTTTCGGCATGAAATCGGTTTATTTTTTTATGCATCTGTTGCATGTATCTTTTTAATTTTTGGTTTGAAGATTGTCAATAAGACGCTCTTCTGAATGAAATGTTGTTTTTGTAAATTAACGTGGCTTTGTTAAAAATATAAACAATTTAAGTAAACAAATTCAAATAGCTATAACGGAGCTATCGATTTTGATATTTTTCGTTATGGAATAATAATCCTTATTCTACATATAACACACAATATAAAAAAATCGAAGCTTATATCGAAGCTCTTTGGTTGTATGTTCGTTTACGTTTCGGCATTGCGGACGCTTGTACAGTAAAATGTAGCTCTTTCTTTTTTTTAGAAGATTTTGCAAAAAATGTTTCTTTAGAAATTTTGAGTAAGTTTCGGACTGGGTAATTACCTATACCCTAAAAATCGGACTGGGTAGTAGTCCCATACTACCCACACCTTTCGCCGGGCCTGGTCAATGGTGTGTTGAACGCCAGCGATGCCTCCTTCAGTGCTCCATATTTAGCCCGAATTTCAACACCAACCACCGGGTCATTTAAATATGCAAACAGCTCATTGTTTATAAGGCTTTTGAACCCGTCGGATTTGGTTGGTGAGATCGGCGTTCGTGGAAGGCATGCCTCATCTTCATCCTCTGTAAGAAAAATGCTGCCAAGTTTAGAAAACAAAAAAATTTGTTAGGATTATACCGTCATCGTTAAAGTCATAGAACTTATGTTCTGTGCGAGTAGGCACCTGCAGCATATTAATTCCAAAAGCTTCATTTGCGAAAAAAGTGCAAGTGACCTCAATCACCCTTTTGCTGATCTGATCCTCAGTACAGTCAGGCGAGGTTTTTTGGATGACCCGCAACCACTGCATTTTCACATCTGGAGTCAATACAGATGCCGCTATTGCCATATCAACCTCTGGAGCCAAAGTGAAATACGGTTTAAACCTTTCTCTCAATCTTTCTTCCAACTTAACTGCAATTGAGCAAAATGCACCTAAAATGCTCGGCAGGTTTTCTTGATATTTACCCAACTTGCATTTCTCACAATTGAGAGTAATACAGGAATAATGCAACCTATTTCACATTGGTTCAACCTTGAAAAATCAAAGTTATGGGTAATAGCTCATTACCCTTTATGACTCCAAATATTATCCTTCAAAAAGGGAAACATATGAAAGCTCATTAATTTTCTTTGAACCTAGAACAAGGAATTGCATATACAATTAAATCCATCTTGTTACTACTGGAAATAACGCACTAAAATGCTTGGTGATTTCAGAAATTCTTGAATACATTGCAACTTTCCCAATTTTTTTATTTTACTTGTTTTCAAGTAATTATTTTCAATTTGTTCAAAGAAATTATGAACTAACAATAATGAAAAATTTAATATAGATCATGATCAAAAATGATTATTATTTTTATCATTATTGTAGTCTTCAATTCATTTGGCTCCGCACAGTGATTTTCCATACACATAAATCAAGCGAATTTTTGTACAGTAGTTGGAAATAACGATTTGTACCTCTTGAAAGGAAATTCTTCAATGAAAAAACCCCAAAATATTTTAAAAATGTTGAAACTATGACGTACATCTCTCAAAGCATGCTTTTTTGAATTTTTACTACATTGCATTTTAGCGGTAAAGAAAAAAATTATATAAATACATTTATGAAGTTATTGGCGTAATTTTTGTATTCACTTATGACGTATAGCTTAAAAATACATTTTTGTAATCTTTGTAAAATAAAATATAATATTGATATTATTTATAGCAGTATATAAATACTTGTAAATATTTAAGTACTGTACTAAAACGTGATTTGCTCAGTAACAAAATCTAAATATTCTAAAACTTCTCTAATTATGTACGATTATTGGCATTTGTAAAGGAATTCTTCAAAATTTAAATAAGGATCACTATCATAGAATGTATTTGTGCCTATAATGACAATTTAATCATATATGGACGTTCGAATTCCTACTTCACAATATGAATTGTTTTCATATTTCCAATAATTTATTCGTAATTTTAAAACTTAGACCAAATTGCAAATATAGCTTCGTACTTGAAGGCTAATTAAATGTAGATTAAAAATTTATGTGCACTACATAATGAAGATTATTTGAGTAATTTTTTCTTTTCAATTTAATTGGCGTTATGATAGCTTCTATTAATACATTGCAAATTCATAGTTCACAACGAATAAATGTAAATAATTTTTGTACTTATAGCAGCTCTTCAACATATTAGTAAATATTTAATGACATAGTGCTCATAATGTCGACGCTTATTTCAAAGTCTTACCGACTTTAGCTTTCTTACTTTTTTTACACTATTTTTAGTTCAGTTCATTCACTTTAAGAATATGTATTTTTCTCGTCCCCGTTGATCCCCGCAGAAGAGATACGCGCATTTTAAAATAGGCCTAAAATCGATTTTTAACTTACCGTATGTGTAGGCAGTGATGATATGTATGCATGCAATGGAAATATGTATGCTTACTATACATATATATATATATATTAATATATTATACATATATATATATATATTTCTAATTTGTGTTTGCAATATTCTTTCCCTGCAGGAAATCTGTCATCATATTGTCCAATGTCGGTACTTTGTCAATAGCTTACCACCACTACTAGTGCAATGACACGCCAATGCTAACTGTCAATCGTGCTTTGCATTACAGCGGGGATAGTTCGTCACTAGTGCTGGTGACATTATCAATAGAAAATTAGTATATATTCACTATTGACATTTCCTGCAGGGTTGTTATTATATTCTTTCGTTTTACTAGATGCTGTTTAAAAGCTAAGACATTTCGATAAAAAAGGTTTTCGCTATGGGCAAGAAATGCACAGTGAAGAGAGAAAACACAACTGCTCTATCTTCCGCTTGCGTCCCCCCATCTCAAACAAAATGTTTTTTGATTGAAATGTCTTATAGTGTAAATCCTGTCTTATCCCTTTTCTTTAAATATGTGCACTTTATTTTTGTTTATTGTTCGTAATAAACAATTGAAAAAGTGAATTGTTAAAAGCCGTGAAAAAGTTTTTTGATTATTAAAATTAAAAATGTCAATTGTTATAAGCAATAACGACTTATTTATGATGTGGTTAAGTGCTGGTCCCAACAATAAAGAGGAATTTCTTTTTACCCATGTAGAAAATCAATTTGGTGCAGAATTATGCACGAAAGAAAACATTAAAAACAAATTGAAATATTTTTGCTTGAGCGTTAAGAGTAAATGGGTTCAGTGCTCATATACCAAAGCCAACTTTGAAGCAAAATATTCAGATTGGTTGCAACAAGCAGCATTTGAGTTTTTAAATTCATATGAGGTATGAAAAAGTTAAACATTTTAGGATTCTGTGTTCTTATATTTATATATACATATAAAAATTTATAAAAGGAACCAAGTACTTCCCGCGGTAGACCCCAGAAGCCATTTTCGTTACTGTCGGAACGGACAAAAAAAAATCGTTTAGCTGATATTTTGAAGGAATACACTGAAGAAGAATTGGAATTTGCGTTAAAATGTATAAAAAAAAGAAGAAGTGGGGAGCACTGCACTTGCATGTCGTTGGAGGGTGCTTTAAGTTTATTTTGCGAACTAGATCTTTCGGCAGAAAAGTACGTTATTTTACGAAAAGCTATGAATGGATTGCATGAGAATTGCATTCCTAGTTTGTACTCACTCCAACGTTTCAAAAAGAATATTGTACCAAGCGTAACATCATCGGAAAATAGTGCGGAAGTCAAACTTAAGCCCCTAATGGAACGTACAGCGAAAAGTGTCATAGACCTATGCAAAGATATACCTGTAAAGGTTTCATTAATTTGTAAGTGGGGTATGGATGGCAGTTCTGGTCACAGCAGGTACAAGCAGAAATTTTCATCGGAAGAGTTAACTGATGAGTTCATGTTTCTGATTGCTGTCGTTCCAATTAAGTAAATTCGATTAATTTAAAATTTTATAGTAAATAAAAATTCAATGATTTTCAGATTAGTCAATTCCGCATCTCACGAGGATATTTGGGTAAATGAAAAATGTTCCTCTACGTTTTCATGTAGACCCGTAAAAATTATTATGGCGAAAGAAGACAAAAATTTAATCAAATGCGAAAATGACCTTATGGAAGAGCAAATAAGGAACTTAGAGAGCGACATTATTGAATTTAATGGTAAATTGGTAGAAGTATCATATGTTATGCACTGCACAATGATAGATGGTGCAGTTGCCAATATTCTGACGGAAACATATTCTTCAAGCAGATGCTTCATATGTAAGGCGACACCTACCGAAATGAACAAACCATTAACCTTTAAAGCTGAAAACCCTAGCCATTATAAGTTTGGCCTATCAACACTCCACTGTTGGATTCGCTTTATGGAATGCTTGTTGCACATATCGTATAGATTACCATTTAAAAAATGGCAAGTGCGACCGGAAAATAAAACTATATTTGGTGCAAATAAAAAGCAAATTCAACATGCATTCCGGGAGCGAATGGGGCTGCTTATTGACTATGTGAAACAGGGATATGGAACGACAAATGATGGTAACACTGCGCGAACCTTTTTTCTTTATTTCGAAGAATCAGCCGATATAACAGGTCTTAATAAAGACCTTGTTTATAACTTTGCTCTAGTGCTCAGAATCTTATCGTGTGGTAGCAAAATTAAAATCGAAGAATTTAACCAACTCCTAACAGATACAAGGAACTTATATTTAGAGCTGTACAATTGGTACTACATGCCAAGCTCAGTTCATAAAGTCTTATTTCATGGATGTGATGTCATAAAATACTTCGACATGCCAATAGGTATGACTTAGAGTCCTTTGCATTGATTATTTAACATTAACACAAAATATTTTACAGGTTTATTGTCTGAAGAAGCTTTAGAAGCTACTCATAAAACCATTCGACATACTAGATTGCACCATACTCGCAAAGTATCAAGGGAAAGTTCAAATATGGATCTAATAACGCATTTGCTTCTTTCTTCAGATCCAAAACTAGTGAGCATGAGGAAAAATAAATACAATAAACAATATTGTGTGGAGGATATTGAACGAAGAAGATTGTGAGAAAAATTATGAAGATAATTAAAATAAAAACTTACTCTTTTTTCGTTCTAAAAGAACTATTTCAAATCTATAAAAACACATAGCTGTCTTCATGCAATCGATGTTCCATAGGACTTGGTGAGCGCAAAAGTGGACTCATTTAAAAAATTGTATCTTAAAATCGAAACCATTTCTTTAAGTGAAAAGATCAGTTTTAAAAAGAAGAAATGTGGCGTAAAAAATATGAATTAATAAATGGCAATATTTGTTGATTATTTTGTATTTACAATGCTTTGAAAAGGCGCAAAATTTGGAACAAAAACCCGATTTTTGAGAAAAATATAAGGTGTACATTTAATTAAATTAAATTTTTGGAATCAGCAACCTTAAATTAACATACATGCTAAATTTCACAAAAATCGGAGTACTCCTTCTATTTATTACCAACTTTTGTATGGGCTCAAATCACTGTGCTCCGGTCCAAGCCAACGCATGGATTAGGCTGCCTTTAGTGTGTTGAATTGCTCCAAGGCTGTTACAGAGGGTAATAGGAGAATTAGTGCTGATAGAGAGAAGGCAGGTCACGCCTCTTGAGCCGTGTGTAGCTGTTTGTTAATAACAAATTTCTGGCTAATGAGTTCGGATGTTGGGACAACCGAGTGCTATATTTGCGACTTAATGAAATAAGTTCGTTTTTGACCAACGAGATACAAAGGTCCTTGTGTATGTTTTCGTTCTTAATGAACCATGGAGCACCAGTGATAGTCCGAAGGATTTAAGACTGTGAGCGTTGTATAATGTCTGTTATAGAGTTACTCGCTTTTCCCCAGAGCTGGGAGCCATAAGTCCATATAGGCTTAAGTGTTGCGTTATAAAGAAGCACTTTGTGTTCGAGCCGCAATCGTGACTTACTGTTAAGAAGCCAGTGCAGTTTTTGGGCGCTCAGCTTCATTTGGGTGCGTTTTGCCTCAATATGCTTGCGCCATGTGAGTCGGCGATCTAAGTGAATGCCTAGATATCTTACTTCATTGGCCTGTGGAACTCGTGTGTTATTAAGCATAATTGGAGGGCATGTCTCGCGACGCAGCGTGAAAGTTATGTGGGTGCATTTGCTTTCATTTACTTTTATTCTCCAGTTCGCAAGCCAGTCTTCAACAATATGAAGATGATTATTAAGAACTCGAGAGGCGACCGCAGGGTCGCTGTGTGCATACAAAATTGCTGTGTCATCTGCAAATGTTGATGTGAATAGCTCTGGGGAAACAGGCAGGTCAGCCGTGTATATCAAATATAACAATGGCCCGAGGACGCTGCCTTGAGGTACGCCTGCTGAGATGTGGAACTCATTCGTCGTGTGAGTTCCATATCTAATTTTGAACTTCCTTTCAGAGAGGTACGATTGTAGGACTTTGTGGGTATTATTGGGTAGTGTTTGTTTTATTTTAAACACTAAACCAGAATGCCAAACCTTGTCAAAGGCTTGTGAAATATCCAGAAATATGGCAGAGCAGTATTTCTTTTTTTCAAACGCGTTTCTGATTTCGGTAGTAACTCTGTTTACTTGTTCAATAGTACCATGGCTTTTTCCACAATTGATTGCACTTTTCTATTGTCTGCAAGAAAACATATGTATGCAATTTAAGAAACATTTCGTGATGTGTATAGTATTACCCTTTCGTGCTGGATATGCTCCGCTTTATGGCCTCCCAAAATTCTTAAAAAGTCAGTGGTAGCGAGTAAATTTAAGGTGTGGCTGGCACACCTTTCGTGCTGCGGCAAATATCTGGCATTGTCAAAGATAGGGGCTTCGTCATCACTGTCTTCTCCTTCCCTTTCCTTGCTAAGACCATATTCGCGAAAGGCTTTCACGAAATTGGATCCGTTGTCGGTGATGGTCATGACAATATTCGCAGTACTAAGGCCAAACAAACTATTCACCTCACCGATCATTTGCGAAATTTTTCCGGCCGAGTGGATGCCAAATATTCGCTTACACGCTAAAGGTAGAAACACTCACGCACTGCGCCGCAGTGCCATCTGTCACATAGAAATTAAAATGTATGAGAATGTATGAAAGCAGACACTCAAAAAATTTGCATGGCATAGCATGGCATAGCGTTCTAAAGGTTTTAGATTTCTATGCTAATTTGACAGCTGTAGTGTTGCCATTGTTTGGAGACTTGCACTGAGACTTGCATCGTTTGGAGAGCTGCCCTTTCTAGTTCATTTCCATATTATTTTGCTGTGCGTCACGGTTTACTACAAATTTTCTCTATGCCATGCCATGCCACGCAGTGCGCCGCAGTGCGTGAGTGTTTCTACCTTAACGCAGCTGACTTTCTTTCGAAGTTTTGATCGAACCAGTGGCACGTATATCCCAGAAAGCTTCGATGGTTACCAGACCAAATATCTGCTGTAGTGCAAAAATATCGTGCAGAAGAAATTTCATTTCGCACTGCAGCAAGCATGCTATCGTAGCTTTCTCCTAATTGCTTCATGGTAGATTTCCTGCTCATGAGCTGTAGTCCAGTGCCAATGAACAAATCTTTAAACGATTGTTTCTCGACGATGGACACTGGAAGGGCACAATCTACAATAGCACGGACCATCCTTTTTTGAAAAGCTGCTTGCGACGTGCTGCTTTCAGTGGTATTCTTCCCTTTGAGTTCCACAAATTTGCGATGAATTTCACTATGGCGAGCCTTCAAATGGGAAATGAAATTCGACGTCACTTCACCTGCGCCTTTGATTGTTTTTTACACGTCACGCATGTGGCTACTGTTCTACCATTTGAAGTCTGATAAAACAAAACAGTCAGTACAAGAGAATAAAATCAAAAGTAAAAAATTTATTAACATCACTATTAACTGCAAACTAGAAATACCCAATTAAAGAGAATTATCTACCCTATAAAACACACCTTCAACAACATTAAAACATCACTCAAACGTCACCAACACATATTTTAACAAACTTTTTCCACTGCTGTGTAAAAATCTTGACTGAAAATCAGCTTTATCGGAGTCCTATCTGGACCACAGATAGTCTTTGCACACACAGCTGGCTCTGTACTGACATCCAAAGTCCTCTTACGGCTCACTTTTGGGGCATAATTTGGGTCGGCAACATCATCGTCAGATGAAAAATCTTGGCTATCAAAGAGATCTGAGTTATATGCCTGCCACACGTAGATTGAAATTGAGCAATTTCAAAAAATTTCAGAACAAATTTGACATTTGAAATTGAGGCAATTTCATTTTGTTCTGAAATTGAGCAATTTCGATCTACGTGTGGCAGGCATATTATCCATATCTACAATTTGAAATGATTTCAAAAACAATTATTTTTTGTTGTTTTCACTGTACACAATACACTATAAAAATCTAACTAATGTAGTATAACAGAGCTTTTATGTTACAATTACTAATGGTAATGGTTCGTAATTAAATTCTTTTAATGAGACAATGAAAATCACTGTTCAAAATAATTCATAAATATACATATATATGTATGTATAACTGCCTGCACATGTCGTGTAAAAAAAACAAATCACATGTTCATATTACAATTTCACACAAATTGTAATCACTTCTATAATACAATTTTAACTATAAAATTTGTTACTTACTAAACAAACACTTTAATTATGACCTCAAACAAAGAACGCTTAAACGTTCAAAAATTCAACAAATTTTCACCAAAACAAAAAGACACTTCTCACTGTAATTCAAAACACGTTGATTGAATACACAAAAACATGTAAATAAATATCAGCTGGGTGCATTTCTTTAACATTTTACTAAGGTGACCAGATATACCCTTTTGATAGATATTCTACATTTTACTAAGGTGGCCAGATGTATCCCTTTGATAGATAATCTACATATTTGATAGATCTTCTACATATATATGTTATTATAGCCATAAAATGAAAAATTTTACAATGTTTTCTCGAAATTTATCTAGCTAATCAAAACTAATCGTAACTAATCAAGATATCTAATCAATTAGTTATTTCGATTAGTTACGATTAGATTTGATTAGATTTCTAATCGTCACTAATCGCGATTAGAATTTTGATTAGATCCAATCCTAATCGATTAGTAATCGTTGAAAAATGTTAACTAATCAATTCTAATCAATAGTTTGTAAAAGAGGAAGATCTAATCGCATTACTAATCATTACGATTACTAATCATTAGTGCCCAGCTATGGTTTGCTTTGTGAAGTAAATATAAACGCTTTAGACCATGCCAAAAGTCATTATGCTGAGAGTGCTATAAATATGTTTTCTGAAAATCGGGCCTTATAAAGGCATTGGTTTTATTTGGCTCAACCACCTTATAACCATACTTGTTTTAAAAAAGGGATTTTTCGAGGAGAGAACAGCTGATTATTTCGAACACGCCTTAAAAAAGTAGTTAGTTATTATTTATTTCAGTTTGAATACCATACAAAGTGCCAGGCAATAGTAACCTTAATAAATACTGACACTACTTTTAGTGTGTGTGTCAGGGTGGCTAGACTTAAAATTTAGATTTTAATTTAAATATATATTTTAGAAGTGTAGCAACATCTCTCAATGATCCGAGTATGTAAATAATATTACAGGACGATTTTTTTTTTTTTTTCCTTATTTAATAAAATTCATTTAATAAAAGACACCTGTACCTGAGTGCAATGTCTAAATATTCGCATAAGGCTAAATAATTTTTTCCATTTAATAATTCTGCCACTTGGACTGTGGAGAGTGCTTCATGGCTTAGAAGTCTTAAACGTGTTTGTTTGAAAATTGGACACACTCCAATAAAATGATAGTGGTATTCAAGCAACAGTGCAAATCGCAGTGTGCCATATTTGCACTGCTTTTTTTGTACGCAATTTGACAAGTGCAAATATTGCACACTGCGTTTGCACTGTTGCTTGAATACCACTGATATGTATTTTCTGGCATATCTAAATTGCACAAGGAGCAAATGCCAGTGGTGTTAGCTTTGAATGCCCGAGCATTCAGATTTAAAAGGCCTCCTCTGGCTTTGAACAGTAGAGAGATTTGGTTAGTTGAGAGCGATTCATTGACATAGCTGGGTGTTGTGTGATTCAATGTGGGGTACATGTCATGGAATTGGACAGCTATTGCTCGGTTACCAAAGTCTGTCAGTTGTTCCGATTTTATATGGGCCAAAACAAGTTCAAATTTCCTACTTATACCCACGCAGTCAACTAAAATGTTGATGTTCTCGATCTCGAATCGAAGGCAAAGTCGGTGCAATTCATCAGCCCACCACAGCTGTTTTGAAAAAACTTCTTTTGCTAAGATAAGAGGCAATCTATCTGAGGACATATTTAAGACTTTTATTAGGTATTTAAAGTGCGTCTGCAAATTCAAAGTGTACTGTGAATCAAGCCCAGTTTCTAAGTACATCATGTAATTTGGGGTCGAAGTGGGTAGGGAAAGGATTTTTTTAATGAAAAACCGAAAAAGCTTTTCACATTGCTCATATGGGTGAAATCCAAAGATCTCGGCTCCATAGCAAAGGATGGAGCTAGCAGCGGCTGTGAATATTTTCATTTTCTCTGCAAATTTTATTTTGGGGTGAATGATGTATTTTATCCATGTAGAGACGATAGCATACTTTGCTGTCTGTAGCTTTTCATTGAGATTTTTGATTGAAGATAAATTGAACGATAGTATAATACCTAAGTACCTATAGTGATTAACGACTTCAATTGTTTCGCTACCGTATTTCCATTGGCAGTCTTGACCGATTCTAGTGTGTTTTCGAAACACAATAATTTTTGATTTAGATAGGTTAAGTTTAAGTTTCCAAGTATGTAGATAAGCTAACAAGGAATCGATCATATTTTGAAGACCTGAGATTGAGTCGGCCAGCAGGACTATGTCATCTGCATACATTAAGGACTTAGCGTTCGTACCTCCAACATTTACGCCTCCAGGCAAGTTTGAATTCAAATCGTTGAGGTATAATGAAAACAGTAAAGGGCTCAGTACACAGCCCTGTTTTACCCCCTCTGTGACTAAGAATTCGTTTGACAGTAGAGATCCACTGCATATTTGTGCAAAAGTGTTAACGTATAGAGAAGATAGAGTTTGAATGAATTTCTTTGAAATGCCGATTTGTGAGAGCTTGAAAAATAGGAGGTCACGAGGTACTTTGTCGAAAGCTTTAGATAGGTCTATAAAGAAAGCATAAATTTTCTTCTTTCTATTAAAATAAATGTGTACGATACTGTAGAGACAAAAAATGTTGTCGATAGTAGAATATCCTCTGCGAAAACCGGCCTGGGACTCGTTTATGATCTTTTTGCAGTCAATCCATGACTGCAAGCGAGTAAGTAACAGACCTGTAAATATTTTATAAATTGAGTTTAGTAATGTAAGACCTCTGTAGTTTTCTACTATATGTGGGTCACCTTTTTTGAAGAGTGGAATAATTATTGATTTCTTGAAGGATGCAGGTACCTCATTGTGTAAATAGATGTGATTAAAGATGTTCAGGAGGATTTGTAGAAACGTGTGAGGAGCAAACTTAAAAAATTCGGACGGAATCCTGTCAACTCCAGGAGCTTTATTTAGTTTAACATTTTGCAAGGCAAGTTCAAGTTCATACATCTCGAACGGGGAGTCCAAAAATGGGTCTATAATGTTTGGAACGGCTACGGGTATCGAAATTTGTCCAGGATGAGATAGGAGTTCACGAAAATGATTCTCAAGTACATCAATAGAGATGCAACAGCTAAAACCAGGCGTCTTATTTTTTAAAGTGTTTGCTATTCGCCACCAATCAGAAGCATTACGAATGCTGTTGAGGCGACTAATGTTGTCTTGTTTCCATTTCAGTTTTTTTCGTTCACAAATGTTAACATATTTGCGTCTAGATTCTAAATACCGGGATCTAAAAATATCAAGATTATAATTCCTTACTTTAGTAAGGAATAGCCGCATTCTTTTTTGAGCGTTAAAGTATTTACAATCGTACCACTGATTACGAGGACTAAATATTTTTTTACGTTGCATACACTCGGCAGAATTTTTTATCAGTCCCAAGACCTTTTCGATTTTTTGGTCAACAGGTAGGTTTTCAACCGAATTTAGCTGGTTTTGTGACTGGGTTAATCTTTGAATATATAATTCTGAACGGTTAGATTTCCAATAGAGTTTTGGCGGTAGAGCACTACTTTGGGAGGTTTGTATATCAATCAAGAGGTTGAATTCAACAGTTAATGGCATATGATCAGAGTAAGATTTTGCAGGCACACGAAAACAATTTATATGTTTTAACACACTAAAAGAGCTGATACAATAGTCTATTACAGAGCATCCAACAGCCCCACAGAAAGTAAATTCACCTCGTAAGTCCTCTCTCACTCTACCGTTGATGAAAAGTCCGCCAATGTCTTCGATTAACTCTAATAACTTTTTCCCTTTTGAATCTAAAACAGCGTCCCTAGAGCATCTAGTTGAGCTAATATGTGGAAAACCGTCAAGTAGATTTTCATCAATGAATTGTTCGGATGCAATCCGTACATTAAGGTCACCAAATATGCAAAAATTTGTTGGATTGAGATTGTGTAAAAATTTTTCGAATTTAACAAAATCATTAGCCCAGTTTGTGCAGTTAAGATAACATGGAATTAAATGGAGTGTTTCACTGCCGCTATTTATTTCAAGTACAATGCCTTCGAAAATCTCTTTGAATTGGATTTTATATTTCAGTTTCAGTGAACTTTTAAAGCCGTAGAGACAGCCTCCACAAGCCCTACCTATCCTATTATTTCTAGTTGCAGCTACCCATTTTAAAATATACTCGTTAAACATACATTCATAATTCCTATACTTATCAATTTCAACATGAGTTTCATACAAAAAGAAAATATCTTACTTATCTTTTAGTTAAGCCGGCTGGCTTTGTTCGTTTGCTGTCTGTTGCATTTGGTCAGCAGAACATGCAGCTACGACGACGTCATCCTCAGCGTAGAAAGGTTTATCATCCACGAAAAGAGAGTTTTTCCCATTCGGATTTTAATATTATGGATCGTAGACAGGCTATTGGCTAGTAGACGTAGAAAACGTCTGTTTTGACGTTCAACTATTGTAAAGTCGTGCTGGATATATACGTTTGTACCTTTAAGAGCTTTTCTTGTTTTCATGATTTTGACTACTTGAAGTGGAGAGAGCAAAGTAAACATAAACATCTTGCCGGCCGCGATCCTTTTGCAGCAATTTATTTCCACTTTAACCTTCAGAACATTGCTACAAATATTTGCGAATTCGTTCAAGGCCGAGTTAGTATCTTTTCCAACTAAACCAGACACCACAATATTGGAGCTTCGGCTTGATTTATCCATTAGGTTAAGTCTAGCTGTCAGAATTTTCATATCCGATTTCAAGATTTCGTTTTCTTTGCGAAGTGACTGGATATCTGTTTGTAGCATCTTAAGATTCTCTTTTTTTTTTACCACATTCTGCAGTTTGCTTTCCAACTGGATGTCTAGGGCTCGATTTAACTTGGTGTCGAATATTTCCCATGAAAAGACGTCAGGAGTAGAGGCCATCGCAATAGAGACGTTGTTGATCCCAGTGGGTATATTGATTGTTGTGCCAGGAGTATAAATCCTTTCCTTAAAAAAATATTCATTCGATACGATTCCTTAAAGTCCGTTAAACGCTTGCATTGAAAGCGTGCATGTAATATGGTTTTAATTAAAATATGTAGACGTTAAAAATGAAAAAATAATTTTTTTTGCCCCCGGCGCAAAACAGAATTGCTACGGCACTGGACCTAACTCAAGATATTTCATTACCACTTTATCGTATTGTGCCTTTAACTCGGGAGATTTTAGTAAGCGAAACTCATTGCGCAAAAATTGTCTCTTGGCAATTTCTTTAGACGAACCTATGCTTTGAGTAAGAGATTTATGATCTTTTTGCAGTCAATCCATGACTGCAAGCGAGTAAGTAACAGACCTGTAAATATTTTATAAATTGAGTTTAGTAATGTAAGACCTCTGTAGTTTTCTACTATATGTGGGTCACCTTTTTTGAAGAGTGGAATAATTATTGATTTCTTGAAGGATGCAGGTACCTCATTGTGTAAATAGATGTGATTAAAGATGTTCAGGAGGATTTGTAGAAACGTGTGAGGAGCAAACTTAAAAAATTCGGACGGAATCCTGTCAACTCCAGGAGCTTTATTTAGTTTAACATTTTGCAAGGCAAGTTCAAGTTCATACATCTCGAACGGGGAGTCCAAAAATGGGTCTATAATGTTTGGAACGGCTACGGGTATCGAAATTTGTCCAGGATGAGATAGGAGTTCACGAAAATGATTCTCAAGTACATCAATAGAGATGCAACAGCTAAAACCAGGTGTCTTATTTTTTAAAGTGTTTGCTATTCGCCACCAATCAGAAGCATTACGAATGCTGTTGAGGCGACTAATGTTGTCTTGTTTCCATTTCAGTTTTTTTCGTTCACAAATGTTAACATATTTGCGTCTAGATTCTAAATACCGGGATCTAAAAATATCAAGATTATAATTCCTTACTTTAGTAAGGAATAGCCGCATTCTTTTTTGAGCGTTAAAGTATTCACAATCGTACCACTGATTACGAGGACTAAATATTTTTTTACGTTGCATACACTCGGCAGAATTTTTTATCAGTCCCAAGACCTTTTCGATTTTTTGGTCAACAGGTAGGTTTTCAACCGAATTTAGCTGGTTTTGTGACTTTGAATATATAATTCTGAACGGTTAGATTTCCAATAGAGTTTTGGCGGTAGAGCACTATTTTGGGAGGTTTGTATATCAATCAAGAGGTTGAATTCAACAGTTAATGGCATATGATCAGAGTAAGATTTTGCAGGCACACGAAAACAATTTATATGTTTTAACACACTAAAAGAGCTGATACAATAGTCTATTACAGAGCATCCAACAGCCCCACAGAAAGTAAATTCACCTCGTAAGTCCTCTCTCACTCTACCGTTGATGAAAAGTCCGCCAATGTCTTCGATTAACTCTAATAACTTTTTCCCTTTTGAATCTAAAACAGCGTCCCTAGAGCATCTAGTTGAGCTAATATGTGGAAAACCGTCAAGTAGATTTTCATCAATGAATTGTTCGGATGCAATCCGTACATTAAGGTCACCAAATATGCAAAAATTTGTTGGATTGAGATTGTGTAAAAATTTTTCGAATTTAACAAAATCATTAGCCCAGTTTGTGCAGTTAAGATAACATGGAATTAAATGGAGTGTTTCACTGCCGCTATTTATTTCAAGTACAATGCCTTCGAAAATCTCTTTGAATTGGATTTTATATTTCAGTTTCAGTGAACTTTTAAAGCCGTAGAGACAGCCTCCACAAGCCCTACCTATCCTATTATTTCTAGTTGCAGCTACCCATTTTAAAATATACTCGTTAAACATACATTCATAATTCCTATACTTATCAATTTCAACATGAGTTTCATACAAAAAGAAAATATCTTACTTATCTTTTAGTTAAGCCGGCTGGCTTTGTTCGTTTGCTGTCTGTTGCATTTGGTCAGCAGAACATGCAGCTACGACGACGTCATCCTCAGCGTAGAAAGGTTTATCATCCACGAAAAGAGAGTTTTTCCCATTCGGATTTTAATATTATATTATGGATCGTAGACAGGCTATTGGCTAGTAGACGTAGAAAACGTCTGTTTTGACGTTCAACTATTGTAAAGTCGTGCTGGATATATACGTTTGTACCTTTAAGAGCTTTTCTTGTTTTCATGATTTTGACTACTTGAAGTAGAGAGAGCAAAGTAAACATAAACATCTTGCCGGCCGCGATCCTTTTGCAGCAATTTATTTCCACTTTAACCTTCAGAACATTGCTACAAATATTTGCGAATTCGTTCAAGGCCGAGTTAGTATCTTTTCCAACTAAACCAGACACCACAATATTGGAGCTTCGGCTTGATTTATCCATTAGGTTAAGGCCCCATCTACACGATGCAAGTTTTCACTTGGCAAGTCACTTCTGCAAGTACTTGGCAAGCAGATTGCATCGTGTAGAATGCTTGCAAGGACTTGCGGCAGGTTTTTCAAGACTTCCATGCAAGAACTTGCCTAAAGAAAAATCGGATCGTGTAGAAATACAATCTTCCAATTTGCTAGAAGCTTTTTTTTTACTTGCATGCTTACAAACTGTCAGGTTCAAGATACCCAAAAAAGTAGCGAGTGCGATGTTTCAATATTTATTATTTTCTTCATTGCTTGCTATTTATTGAATTAAATTCTTCGCATTTTTTTTTTATCAAAATGGCTGTGTCAGAGGAGCAAATTGAAATAATTACTGAAGAATACCAGCAAAATGAGTGCTTGTGGCAAAAGTCACACATGGACTACAAAAACAAGCATAAACAAGTAAAGAAGTTTACATCGGCTAAGCCGACTGCACACATACCTTTTCCTCAGCCTAAAATATGTTAAAACATTACCATAACAAAAATTCCTGCCGTTTTCGTTGTTCTAGCTTGGATATCTATTTTTACCTTATTTGTACTTCGATTTAGCTTCTCAAGGGCATGGTATGGTTTTAAAAAATTTTTGGGTTGTTTTTTTTTTTATTTTTTTTCTGAATGTACAACATTTCAAGAGTATTTTGTAAAAATTCCAAGTAAATCGTACTAAAACTAAAGGAGATACAGCGATTCAAGTGAGTGGACCTTAGTGTAAAAAGTGTAGAAAAAAAAATTTCAAATCGATTTTGTGGAAAACGACTTTTTTGAAGTCCGTGAACACGATGCTGCAAAATCTACTTGACCGATCGTTTTAAAAATTTTTTCAATTATTATACACATAAATCAACAGCTATCGCCGTGGCCCTTTTTTTTTATATTTTTTTTCCTATTTTAAAATAATAAAGTAACCTCAATTTTTAAGCGAAAATCGCGTTTTTGACTTCAAAACGCTACCAAAAAAAAAAAAAAAAAATTATTAAAAAAAATAGGGCCACGGCGATACCTCGGGATACAAATAACCTTTTAAAAACATGATTCCTTTTTTTTTCAAATGAACCGCTAACCTCTAATCATGTTCACGGCAAACCAACTTTTTTTCGAGGAGCCTCCGGAGAATCGATACCACGTATTTATCTATCGATAATTTCAAATTTTTTTTTTCCCAAATACACTTAATAAGCATAACTACAACATGTATATGAAGAAAATAAACCAACATTATTCATGTCTCCAAAAAAAAATCATGAAAACATGCCTTTTTTTCGGGTTTAAAACCATACCATGCCCTCAAACTCGAGATTATTATTAAGCACAAAATTTTCGCGGATGGTGGGCATGGTCAAATTTTAACCGTTAGAGGGTATGTTACATACTCCGTGCCAAACTTAATATACCCTTTCCTTCGGAAAAGGTATAAAAAGAAGCAGCTTACGAAGCCATTGCCGAAAAAACAAATTTGGAAAAGCTGGTTATAAAGGACAAATTGCATTCATTGCTCTGGAAGCTCTAGGGGTAAACCAATGAAATGGAAGCACTTTGAATTGTTCACCTTCATTTGATAGGTCCTTCATTGAATTCTCATAAAAGGGATTTCTGTCTCCTCTAAAAAAGAAATGTGCGTGCCCAAATTGTTCGTTTTGGTTTTTTTCTATAATTTTCTATTTCTTCCAAAATGAACGCCGCTGCTAGAACTTTCTTTATTTATTTATTCATTTTTGCTATTTTAGGTTAAAATTTAATTTTTTATACCAACTGTCAAACTTGCGGCAAGAACTTCTACTTGAATGTAAAAACCTTCAAGCTGGCAAGCTACATGTTCTAAAAAAATTGCTTCTGAAAAGCAACTTTTAGTAACGCCGTGTGGCTATGTGCCCAAGCACTTGCGTGCAAGTCATCTTTAGATTACTTTCAGGCTAGCTGCAAGCTAAAATTTACTAGCATCGTGTGGATTGGTCACGCAAGTTCTTGCACACAAGTACTAAAACTTGCCAAGCGAAAACTTGCATCGTGTAGATGGGGCCTAAGTCTAGCTGTCAGAATTTTCATATCCGATTTCAAGATTTCGTTTTCTTTGCGAAGTGACTGGATATCTGTTTGTAGCATCTTAAGATTCTCTTTTTTTTTACCACATTCTGCAGTTTGCTTTCCAACTGGATGTCTAGGGCTCGATTTAACTTGGTGTCGAATATTTCCCATGAAAAGACGTCAGGAGTAGAGGCCATCGCAATAGAGACGTTGTTGATCCCAGTGGGTATATTGATTGTTGTGCCAGGAGTATAAATCCTTTCCTTAAAAAAGTATTCATTCGATACGATTCCTTAAAGTCCGTTAAACGCTTGCATTGAAAGCGTGCATGTAATATGGTTTTAATTAAAATATGTAGACGTTAAAAATGAAAAAATTATTTTTTTTTGCCCCCGGCGCAAAACAGAATTGCTACGGCACTGGACCTAACTCAAGATATTTCATTACCACTTTATCGTATTGTGCCTTTAACTCGGGAGATTTTAGTAAGCGAAACTCATTGCGCAAAAATTGTCTCTTGGCAATTTCTTTAGACGAACCTATGCTTTGAGTAAGAGATTTAAATGGAAGATGCACAACATATCGACCATCAGAATCACGGGAAGTAGTATTGACAAATAGATTTTCACACAATCTTTCTTCTTCGGTGAGAAACTACTTTTTTGGAATATCCTCAATTTCCCAAAATCTAGTCATTTGGTCATTTAAGGAAACTTCGTTAATTGACGACAAAAAACACTCGGATATTATTAGACGTCTGGAGCGCCACCGGCCCCAAAAAATCCATCCAAAAACTGTATTTTGTGCCATGAGAGAGCCACATGCATTTTTCCTAATACCACTTAGTAGAATGAGAGGATAAATGTCCGCACCAATCAGGATATCAATTTCGTTACTTTTTCAGAATTGGTTGTCAGCAAGTTTGAGATCAGAGGGAATTTGGATTTTATTAAAATCCAGAGAATACGTGGGAATGTTCTCTGTTAAAAAGGGAAGAACGAGTCCTGAAACTTCAATTTTTATTTGAGAATTATTGGGAGAGCCTAAAACAAAATTGACTGCTTTTACTGTTTTTGCGGAAACCGTTCTATTTATTCCTGAAACTTGTGCATTCACCTTTTTTTCTGGCAGTTTTAATAGTTTTTGAAGGCGTTCAGTAATGAAAGTGCCTTCCGATCCAGGATCGATTAATTCTCGGGCTGTATATGCAACGCCGTGATGATAAATGTGAACCATAGTTTTGCCAAGCAAAACTTGACGCGAAGAAATGGCCACATGAGAATGAACATTGACAGTGTTCTCTGCTGCAGCACTAGTTGAAGCAGTGGCAGCTTCAGATGGATTTTGAGAATTCGTCGTTACTTGTGTACACGGAGAGAAATAAGCTTCCGAAATATAATTGGAACCAATTACAAATGTGATTGGAGCCTTGCCCAGATTGCATTATTAATTGGAGCCAATTACAATATAATTAGAAACTGAAAAATACTAATTGTGCTCAATTACTTATATAATTGCATTTAAATTTATCATATATGTAATTGCGTTCTGAATACATATGTAATTACATCTGATTACTTTTACAATTTAAAGCGTTGATGCAATTATATATATGATTGTATTTATTTTACAGTTTGTTCTTATATTTCTCAAATGGTTATAATTTCGATCGTATATAACGTGTTTGAATTTTCAAAATCCTTAGGCACTCCAAGAGGCAGGTGGACCACGAATATGACGTGGTGAAATATTATATATTCCGCCCAATCGTGGAGAATTCCCCTTTTTATATTGCTATATAGAATGTATTTTAAATTGCAGGGGATTACAAATTTAATTAGACGCAATTATGTATATAATTCGATACAATTACATACATCATTGCAGCCGATTATATATTTAATTGGACGGAATTATATATGTCATTGAAATTATTTTTTTTATCAATTGATACAATTACATATATTAGGTGTAGTAAAAAGAAATCCATTATTTTTGCATTAAATTGAGGGCCTATTTAAGATAGTTAGAATGACCCGATTTAGGTCAAATATGCGCCGTTTTGTTCGATAACTTGTTGCCATTTTAAAGGTAATTTCATTATGCCTCTCTCATAGAAGCCCTCGTTCCTATTAGCAAAAAATTGAGACAGTTGAATTTCAGAAGCCTCTCTTGAAGCGAATGTTTCACCAGCAAAATTGTTCGCCATGGACAGGAACAGATGGTAATCACTTAGTGCCAGGTCCGGACTATAAGGTGGATGCAGAAGAACCTCCCAACCAAACTCCCGGAGGTTCTGGCGAGTCACTATCGATGTGTGTGGCCTGGCGTTGTCCTGATGGAACACAATTCCTCTCCTATTGGCCAAAGCTGGCCGCTTATGGGCGATTGCTTCCTTCAGACGGTCCAATTGTTGACAGTAGAGTTTCGAGTTAAGAGTTTCGCCGTATGGGAGCAGCTGGTAGTAGATAATTCCCTGCCAATCCCACCAAACACACAGCAAAACCTTCCTGGCCGTCAATCCTGGCTTGGCCACCGTTTCCGCTGGTTCACCGTGTTTCGATCACGACCGTTTTCGCTTGACGTTGTCGTAAGTGACCCACTTTTCATCACCAGTCACCAACCGCTTCAGAAATGGGTCGATTTTGTTGCGGTTCAGCATCGATTCGCAGATGGAAATTCGGTCTATGAGGTTTTTTTGCGTTAACTCGTGTGGCACCCATACATCGAGCTTCTTTGTGTATCCAGCCTTATTGAAATGGTTCCAAACGGTTTTTTGTGCAATCTTTAGCTCTTTTGCAATCGAAACAGTGCTAACATGACGGTCGGACTCGATAATTTCCATGATTTTATCGACATTTTCGACAATTGGCCTTCCAGTGCGTGGTGCATCCTTGACATCGAAGTTACCGGAACGGAATCGACGAAACCAAAATTGCGCATGATTGGCTGTTACAGTATCAGGTCCATAAACGCTATTCACATTTTCAGCCGCCTGGCTTGCGTTTTCTCCCTTATCGAAGAAAAACTGTAAAATGTAGCGAATTTTCTCTTTGCTGATGTCCATCTTTGACAAGCTCTCAAACAAAACTGAATCAATCAATCAAAAAAAAGTCAGAAAAGCTTTTTTAGTAGGAACTGTCATCTTTCTAATGCCCCCTAGCGGAACACGATCGGACTTATACAACGCGAGATGCAGATAAATAACGCCATCTATTGGAAAAATAATGGATTTCTTTTTACTACACCTAATATAATTGGAGGCAATGAAAAATATAATTGGACGCAATTATGAAAATATAATTGCATCATACCCAATTACATATGTAATCCCTGCAAAATATAATTGGGTATGTGATATTTTTTCTCTGCGTGTAGGATGAGCTTGTCGAGAAAGCAGAGCTAAGAGATTTCTCTCAACCGTTTCGAAACATTGTCAAAAAACTGTTCTTGAATGATAAAATAAACAACTCACAATGAACAACCGAAATCTCTCAACGCAACTGTAAAGGTTTCTCTGAGAGCGTAACCGTTTACGCATCAAAATAAAAATTGCTCTCAACCAGTGAGCAAAAGCAAAGACCGAAACAATCTCACTAAGCGACCGAAAATACACAGCTCTTGCTTATTTCGGTCTTAGCATTAGTTGTTGTTGCACTATATTGAATCATGCGACAATTGCATTGCATATGTTTACTTTGTAAGATTATTATTGCTTTTTTGGACGTTTTGCGAAGCGTGAGTATTTTTTGTTTTTTTTTTGTTTGTTTTTTTTGTGTGTGTTAAGAATACAATTGAGATGTGGTTGTCTCTCTGAATATAACTATGTATAATAAGATTTAGTTAAAAAATTCAATTTATCCTATGCAAAAATAGTGGAGTTAATTCCCGTTTGTTACTGTTTCCATCAAAGTTTTTCGATCCAAACACGAAAAACTTGTTTGAAAATTATGACGTTTCAAGAGGATATCGTAACGAAAAACTTTGATGGAAACAGTAACAAACGACCCTTAAAGTTTCAATTCAATTTAAATTTGAAAAATTCTCGGATTATTTATTTAAATACCTACCACACGAAGATCGAAATTGCTAAATTTCAAAAAATTTCAGAACAAATTTGACATTTCAAATTGGAGCAATATCAATTTTGTTTTGAAATCGATCAATTTCGGTACACGTGTGACAGGCATATTAAGCTGTTTCAAATACAAGGGGACCCATATTTTGTAACTTAACGTGAATACAACATTACCGGGTATTTATTCATAACTAGGATTTGTTTAGAAGCTTTGATTTTTTTTCCATTACTGTTTTATTTGCGAAAGTGAACAGAAGTTCAGGTTGTTGAATGGTTCAAACCTTAAATCATGCGAAGAAAATCAATGGAAATTTACAGACAGTTTTTCTTATTTGACGGGGTATCAAAATCAAAATGCATGTTTTGCAATTCTGAACTAATCAGGAATCACCTAACAAACCTTAAACGGCATTTGGAAACTCGGCACAAGGAAATTGTAGAAAATCAGTTATTTTCAGATTTTGAAAGCAATGAGACATAAAAAAAACAGCCAATATATCGTATGAAATCAATAAAGAAAGCTTCATTGATTCCATAATTAAAATAGTTACGCAAGATGGAAGACCATTTGTTCATTTGGACAGCGAGGGATTTTCCGCAATTGAAAAACCCATTTTTGATTGTCTTGAGATGGCACCTATAAACTCACACAATATTATGAATTATGTTAATGACAAGCTCGCAGCAATTAAGGGCCAAATAAAAAAGCTTTCACAAGGAAGACTTGTGTCGATCAAAATGGACTGTGCAACTAGACTGGAAAGATCGATTCTTGGGATAAATTTGCAACTAATTGTTCCAAATCCGTTGCGAATTGTCGTAAGAACAATTGGAATGGTACCGTTAGACCATCCGCACACTGCCTATAATATAAAGGAAAAACTAAAAGAAATTATTCAAGATTTTGGAATTGGATTGGACCAAGTTTACAGGTTGGTCTTTTTTATATCTATTTATATCTGATACTTTTATTGATATTACATTTGATCGTCCAATACAGGGCCGGATTATGGGGGGATGGGGGGAGGGGCCAGGGGGCCAGTGGCACCGGGCCTCCACCACGTGGGGGCCCCCACCAGCAGTGATCAAATTAATTTTTTTTATTTATTATAGTTTTCAAGATATTCAGTAACTACTCTCTTAAAATTTTCACTTGTTTATACGGTTATTCAGTGGACTTAAGAATTGAAAAACCCTTTTATCAATCACAAAACGTACTTTTGCTAACAATTAATCTGTCGTTTAGTGAAAATATGCTACATAGTAAATTTTATTTTATAATATTCGCTCTACTCAGACTCGCACTTGACCGCTTTTTCGTGGAGCAGCGGATTTGTGTTGCGGAGTAAGTGATTTTATGACGATTTATTTTAACCCTTTCGCCCTTACTGAGACAATACGTCGAAGCAATTTTCAACTCTTCACAACTTCTTTAGTACTTCCAATATTTCTATATTTGAAAAATTCCAATAAGGCCATAAGTATTCTATGTGGTGAAATTGCCATATGTATGTGGTGGAAACAAGTATAACGAAATAAGTCTGAAGGATCATTATAAAAAGCAGTGATGCCTGATCAGCAGATTTTCGGCTAGATCTAGCAGATTTTGAAGTTGGACAGCGGAGAAAAATGCATTATTGCGGTTAGCAGAAAATCGAGCGGAATTTTTTCCGTACATTTTTAACCGAATTTGAATTACATGTTCTGTGGTCGTGCGCAAAAAGATCAAACAAAATTTATGTTCCATTTGTCCTCACCGAGCAGAGAAAAAAGAATTCCCCTGATCTGGGAATAATGGTCCACTACTTGTGAACATATACCTACCAGAAGTTGTTTTCAACTGTTGGTGAGGTTTTCCGAAATTCTGTGCGAGCAAGTGAAATTCAAATATCATGTCTCTGACAAACAACTTGTATTTTTTTTCTATTAGTAACCTTTCTTATCATACGAATTTCTGAGACAGAAACATTTTTTTAAGAAAACTATACTTCTTATTCGAGAATAAAACTGCTATTTTTGAACTAACCGCAAAAAAACTGTTGCCAATTTTTCAGCGAAATATTCCGCTATAGTACTTCATGTGCATCCAGTTAGCTTGCACTTTTTCGAATTTCCCAAAAAATAATATTGTGCTGTAATGTGCCCAGTTTGTGCTATCATGTGCCGTTTCGAAAAAAAAAAATTCCTCAAGGGATGCCATTTTTATGAGGATGTCCTTTTTTTCGTGTCAAGTTAGCTTGCGCTTTTTCGAATTTCCCGAAAAAAAGTATTGTGCTGTAATGTGCCCAGTTTGTGCTATCATGTGCCGTTGCGAAAAAAAAAATTCGTCAATGGAACCCATTTTTATGAGGAGGTCCTTTTTTTCGTGTCAAATTAGCTTGCACTTTTTCGAATTTCCCGAAAAAAATTATTGTGCTGTAGTGTGCCCAGTTTGTGCTATCATGTGCCGTTTCGAAAAAAAAAATTCCTCAAGGGATGCCATTTTTATGAGGAGGTCCTTTTTTTCGTGTCAAGTTAGCTTGCACTTTTTCGAATTTCCCGAAAAAAAGTATTGTGCTGTAGTGTGCCCAATTTGTGCTATCATGTGCCGTTTCGAAAAAAAAACAATTCCTCAACTGAACCCGTTTCTATGAGCAGGTCCTTTTTTTCGTGTCAAGTTAGCTTGCACTTTTTCGAATTTCCCGAAAAAAAAAATATTGTGCTGTAATGTGCCCAGTTTGTGCTATCATGTGCCGTTGCGAAAAAAAAATTCCTCAACGGAACCCGTTTCTATGAGGAGGTCCTTTTTTTCGACGTATCTGCCAAGAGTGCTACATTCAATTTGGAAAAAAATTGCAAAATTAACGCAAGCATGTGCGTATATGTAATAGCATGAGCCATATGAAACTGTGATTTTTTTTTTAATATAATACATTTTATCTTTTGCCTAGCATGTATAAAAAATACACAAAGAATTTGTGGTCTTATTTATTAGGCCATGTTTAGACATGGGGTTCCAAATACGGCAAAAGAAGGACAATTTCTAAAATGTCTCAAATGAATACTTTTAAACACTTTTTTGAACTTTTTTTTTTTATATCTTCGGATAAAGAAAATGTTAAATAAAAGGGATTAAGATCCAAACTCTCTCTAAGTTTAACCAAATTTCGCCTCTGTGGCAAAAACCGTTAGCATGGCCTTATTTGGGTAAGTTACCTTACATTTTATATTTAAAAAAATTATTACGTAAGAAACAAATCTGTTGGTACATTTTGCCAAAAACTATCAAAAATTGGTACAAATTGACACCAAAAAAACGACATCCTCATAAAAATGGCATCCTTTGAGGTATTTTTTTTTCGCAACGGCACATGATAGCACAAGCTGGGCACACTACAGCACAATAATTTTATTCGGGAAATTCGAAAAAGTGCAAGCTAACTTGACACGAAAAAAAGGACCTCCTCATAAAAATGGGTTCTATTGAGTAAGTTTTTTTTTTCGCAACGGCACATGATAGCACAAACTGGGCACAATACAGCACAATACTTTTTTTCGGGAAATTCGAAAAAGTGAAAGCTAACTTGACACGAAAAAAAGGACCTCCTCATAAAAATGGCATCCCTTGAGGAATTTTTTTTTTCGAAACGGCACATGATAGCACAAACTGGGCACATTACAGCACAATAATTTTTTTCGGGAAATTCGAAAAAGTGCAAGCTAATTTGACACGAAAAAAAGGACCTCCTCATAAAAATGGCATCCCTTGAGGAATTTTTTTTTCGAAACGGCACATGATAGCAAAAACTGGGCACATTACAGCACAATTTTTTTTTTGGCAAATTCAAAAAAGTGCAAGCTAACTTGATGCACATTAGTACTTCGCATTTACTTGTCCATGATGGTGACAAATTGCAGTGGAGAAATATCGTTTTCGAAAATGAAAATTATCAAAAACAGATTACGGACGAGCATGGGACAGGAACGTCTGACTAGTTTGATGATTTTGAGTATCGAAAGCGACATATTACTTATATAATTGCATTTAAATTTATCATATATGTAATTGCGTTCTGAATACATATGTAATTACATCTGATTACTTTTACAATTTAAAGCGTTGATGCAATTATATATATGATTGTATTTATTTTACAGTTTGTTCTTATATTTCTCAAATGGTTTATAATTTCGATCGTATATAACGTGTTTGAATTTTCAAAATCCTTAGGCACTCCAAGAGGCAGGTGGACCACGAATATGACGTGGTGAAATATAATATTAAAAAAATTATCGTTTGAAAATCTCATTGAAGAATTCGCTAGGATAAAATCGAGTAAAGTTTATATGGGGTTGAAAAGACGCTGAATAAAAAAAAATATTTTATGAAAACTGTTAAATAAACAAAATGTGAACGTTGAAAAATATTTTCATTCTTATAATTGATAACCTTTCTACAAACACATTTTCTGCTATTGTGTGAAATTTCATCCTATATCTTTCAATTAACAGAGGGGCCACCACCATTCTCTGGCCCCCGGGCCCCCGGCAACCTTAATCCGGCTCTGGTCCAATATATACGTAAATGGAATTTGATGAAGCCATTACCGTTCGTCTTTTCGTCTGCCTGTCTGTCTGTCGATATTTTTCTGATCAAAGCTGTTTAGCTATCTTCTTAAAACTAAGAATGGGGATGTAAAAAGTTATAGATAAGGTTATGTTCTAAAATGGTATTGATCGGACCATTGTTTCATTACTAAGCTCTGTTACGAACATCACACGAACTTCTCCAAAAGTTGTAGTTTTTGCGATTTTTTTCGATGAAAGTTAATATTTGAGCTTATTTAAAGGTTTTTTATGACTTTCAAGAAGGGAAAAATGCTCGTGGCAGATGGGCGCTCTTGGAGAATGTCTGTTAATCCCTTTTTCCTAAGATAAGGGCAAGAATAATTTTCTTCAGCGTTGCCTTACGCCAACTTGTCAAAAAAAATGTTTTTGTTCCTGCAAAACCGCATGCGTTTCCATAATTCCCCAAGAAAGTTTCCTTTCACACTCGATTATTATGCCCCATGTCAACATGAAAAACCTACGGGTGTCAGGAATCTTATTAGCAGCCTCCACTGACTATAATTTGTTTTTGACTTGTAATTTTTTCCTTAAATCAGCATCACGACGGATAACGCCCGCAATATGCTTAAAAGCGTTGAGTGCTTAAACCAAAACACAGCCGAAGAATTGGAGGATTGTCATGGAGGCAACTTTGGACTGCATTTCATTTCATGATCTGACTGTGAACGCGTCGGTGTGTGGACGTGTTTCTTGATCGCTCTGATAAATTCTTTTTTAAGTAACTAACTGAAGTTTTAATTGCCATAAGTCTATCGTGCTTATATCTCTGATTGCAACACTAAGTCTTATTCTTGTTTTTGGAGTTGTGAACGGTGAAAACTGATTGAAGCTTAAATATATTTTTTATTTTCTTGAAATTTCAAAAATCCGCGTGCGCGCAATTCGTAAATTTCGGCTGTTGAACCAACAACAAATGGAAACACGAAATAGAACTGGTGCAGTCTCTTCGCCCGCCCTTACAAAAGGTAAAGAGACCAATGCATCGACTGAGGCTGTGCTCTCTTATATGAAGTCAATGGAGCAGCGCATGACGGCGAACTCACAAAATTTGTTTGATCAGCTTGCAAAAAGTATTACTGCTGTGGAAGAGCAGGTAACCAAAAAAATTGAAGCTGAGATCGTTGACCTTAAGCAGAGAATAGTTGAGCTGGAATCTAAAGTACGAATGCTAGAGAGTGATTTAGTGAGCGTTAGAAGCTGCTCGGCCGATTTAAACAGCCTAAAACAAGCGGTACATCAGCTTGCGGTCAATAAGCACGAGGCACCTTCGGATGCTGTGATCTTCGGCATACCTGCAACTGAAGGTGAAAATCTTAAGAGTATTTTTAATAAAATTTGCCTGTTTGTCGGTTATACTGCTTCAAACGTTAGAGACATATTCAGAGTAAAGGCGAGCTCTTCTCATTCTGTTGTGATCTGCAAATTCTTCTCACCGTATGATCTAAATAACACACTTAAAGCTTTTTCTGCTTATCGTCGAAGTGAAAGAAAAGCTGTCTCACTGCGCTCAGCTAGGATTGATTATGACAATCACTTCTTTATTTTTGAGAGCCTACCGGTTGAGAAACGTAAGCTGTTACAAAAAGCTATTAAGCTTAAGAAAGAGAAAAAGCTGTTTAACGCCTTTTCGATTCATGGGACGGTTCATGTTAGGCGTAGCAAAGATGATAAACCAAGTCCTATTCATTGTGATGATGACCTGCGCAACTTTTTATTGTAATGATTCTACTCTTTCAACTCTTCTCTTAATCTTAAATTTTTGTCTTAATTCTTTTCTCTTGCTCCTATCTTCTTCTTACAATTTTGTAAAGGTGATAAGTACCATGGCTTGCAACTCAATTTCATTCTCAGTGATTTCTATGGTTACTCTTCTCGACTCTCCCTTAATTTGATGCGCGGTTCAGCATATGATGGTTTTGACGGGGATCGTAAAGCTGGATTTCATGAAATAAATAAAAATCATACTGGACTAAAAGTTATTCATTTGAATGCCAGAAGTTTAAATAGCGACAAAGTTGATTATCTGCGATATGTATTCTTCCAGGCACCTGTGGACTTAATATGTGTATCTGAAACTTGGTTCCATAGTGAAATACTGAACCAGCAACTTGATATTGATAACTACCAATTATTTCGTAACGATCGCGATATTAGACGAGGTGGTGGTATTGCAATTTATTGCAAGTCATCCTTGAATGCCAAAATTGTGTTTAAGTCAAGTGATAGTAACGTTGAATATTTAATGTTAGAGATCTCGCAAGGTAATAATAAGGTACTGATTGCGTGTGTTTACAACCCGCATCGGCATTTTACTCTTGATCCGTTCTTCAATACACTACTACCAGTCATTTCCCAATATGACTTCATTATAACCTGTGGTGACTTCAATGTTGACTTACTTCTGAATGATGCATTCTCTTGCGATTGAAAGGATCTGATGTCATCAACTGGTCTCTCTCTGGTCAACAATGATAGACCCACCAGATGTGTAATTGGGGCTAGGTTCAGTTTGCTTGACCTTTTCATGACGTCAGATGTAAGCAAGGTTGTTTACTATAATCAAATTCCGTTTATTTCGGACCATGACCTTATTGTTTGCGTGTTTGATATTTATCTAAGCCATCAGCGTTGCAGCAATCAGTTCTCGTATAGAGATCTGAAATCTATCGATTTAATTGCCTTGAATGATGACCTGCTCAATATACCGTGGTATGACTGCTGGTATGCAGTTTCTGTTGATCATAAGCTAGAAATTCTTTTGGATGCCATCTACTTTGTATTTGACAAACACGTTCCGGTAAAACTTAAGAAAATTTGTAATATTGCCTGTCCATGGTATAATGCAAGGATCGAGTCAGCAATCAAATCTCGTAACAAGCTACATAGAAAGTGGAAGATCACTCCTTCCATATTAAACTGGAATGCATACAAAATAGCTAGAAACCAAACAACTGCTCTAATACGAGCTGCGAAGAGGAGGTACTATGAGTCTAAATTAGACCCTTCACTGCCACCGAGAAAACTTTATAACAATTTGTGCAGCCTTAAAGTTTATGGGAAAAAAAAGGAAAGTTGCAACACTGATCCCGATCTCTTAAATGAATTTTTTGTGGGACAGGGCACTAGTGATTCTGAAACAGATCTAAATTTATTATTGAATCATTCGTCTTGTAATGCGACTTTTCAATTCTCTTGTGTCAATGATATTGATGTACTTAAATGCTTCAAACGCATTCGTACTAATGCTGTTGGTGAAGATGGTTTGCCAATCAAATTCATCAAACTAATATTACCGTTTATATTAAGCCCATTAACGCACATAATTAATCATTGTTTTGCAACCTCTAAATTTCCATTATTATGGAAAGTTGCCATTGTATTGCCTGTAGCAAAAAAACCAAATTCGTCTTGCCCTAATGACTTCCGTCCTATAAGCGTTCTACCTTGCTTTTCAAAAGTCATTGAAATGCTCATGTGTGATCAAATATCTTCCTTTTTGTCGAGCCATAACCTGCTTTCGCCTTACCAGTCTGGTTTCCGAAAGGGACATAGTTGCACCACAGCAACAATGAAGCTTCTTAATGATATTAGTGTAGAGTATGACAATGACAAACTAACGCTGCTTTGCCTATTAGACTTTTCGAAAGCTTTCGATAGCGTTGACCATAAATTGTTATGCGCTAAACTGGCGAGACTCTTTGGGTTCTCTAGCTCAGCGGTTAATCTTATTTCATGCTATCTTAGCAAAAGAAGACAACGAGTAAATGCTAATTCGTCCACCTCATCCTATAAACAAATAAAAGCCGGTGTGCCACAAGGCTCGGTGCTCGGGCCACTCTTGTTCTCCATGTTTTTAAATGATATCTTTAAGGTTTGTCGAAATGTTCATCTGCTGGCTTTTGCAGATGATGTACAAGCGTACTGTTCGGCGAGAGTGGGACTAATTGATGATCTCGTTGAACGTGTCAATGATGATCTGCTAAGAATTTTTGAGTGGGCCACCCTAAATCATTTGACACTTAATCCCTTCAAATCTTATGTGTTGCCGATATGCAAAAACCAGCAAATTTTCAGTAACATTTCATAAATTCGTCTTAGTGGAGTGGAACTAACCTTAGTGGTGAAAGTCACTAGCCTTGGTTATGTCTTGAACTCTTCCCTAAGTTGTACGGATCACGTAAACAGCATTGTAAAGCGTATATACATAACACTAAGGAATCTGAGGAGATCTTCTTACTTTACACCAATTGAGACCAAAAGAAAGCTTGTACTGCAAGTAATAGTTCCCTGGTTGACGTATTTTGCTATATTTTATAGTAAGCTAGATGCATTGTCATTAAGTAAACTGCAAATAGCCTTTACTGCAGCCACGCGCTACGTCTATGGTCTAAGACCATTTGATCACATCTCCGCATGGGAAAAAAAGATTTTAGGGTGCAAAGTAAGTGATTTCTTTGCAATAAGAAACTGCTTATTTCTGCATCGATTGCTAAATTTCAAATGCCCACTTTACCTCTATGTCACCATTCGTCGATCTCTGAGCGGTAGAACTAGAATGTTAATACCTCCAAGGTTCAGAACTCTCACATCGTCCAGGCTTTTCTTTGTCAACGCCATCAGAACATGGAATGAACTGCCTATTTCTGTTAGACGAATTGGCGGGGAAAGTGACTTTAGAAAATCACTGAAAGTTTATTTTATGCCTAATTGAAAGTTAAATTATTTTGCAAAGTCCAACTACTTTCACCTACCTTATTCTAAATTTTTCTTCTCACTATTTTTTTAATCTCTTTTCTCACTTCATTCTTTTATACCCTATTTTCTTTCTTTTTGTAGCATTAAGTAGTCATTAAGGACCCATTGTTAATTTCTTAGTTATAATTTTTTCCGAGTTGACTATTATGTTCCACCTACACAAATTGTACTATAAAAGATTTAAATCTTAGTGTGCTAACAAATGTAAATTCTTGAATAAAATAAAAATAAAAAAAATAAAATAAAAAATTTCCAAATATACACTCGTTAAGATGTGCAGCGCATACATTACAGTTGTGTGTAACCGATATGCACAAAGAAGGTGGAATCAACAACAAAATTGAAAACGCAAGAAAGTTGGTAAAGTTGTTACGCACTAGCAAAAATAGGTACTTCATTTATTTTCTACTAAGCATTTCAACCTATGCAACTGACTTGTGTTTTTAAAAACGAGCATAGAGGGGAAACGGGCGCTAATAGCTTGCTGTATTTTCTTAGATTTTTTCAGTTCTTTTCTGCTTTATTTAATCAATTGTGACTCTTTAGACCAGGGCTCTCCAAACTCGGGGTTTTGAGCCACTGTTGGCTCGATGGTGTCCAAAAAGTGGCTCACTCACCATTTAAAAATTAAAATAGTAAGTTAACAATTTCGATGCGTCAAAGCCAATCATCGATATTTTCTGTGCATAAATATTTTTTCGAGATCGCTAATTCTACTTTATCATATTATTTATCAAAATATGAGTTTTTATTCATAGGTACAGAAGTGGCTCAATCGCAGCAAATTGAGCCACCAATTTGGCTCAGCAAAAAAAATTTTGGAGAGCCCTGCTTTAGACAGTCTTCTTTCAATTCTTGAAATTTAAGGCGTATTCCCAAAGACGTGTTCAAAAAGTGTTAAAGTCATAAAATCTAAATTATAATATCCTATACACTTTTTCAGACTATTTAGTACTTTAAAGACTTTTTGAACAAGTTTTTATTTTCCCGATTTTCCGATTTTCCTTTTTCCCAATTTTAACACGCCTTTGTAAATACCCAAATGTTTTTTTTATCAAAAACAAACACTCGCAGTTCGTTTCTCCAGTTCCAATTTATTTTGTTTTTAATATGAAGATAAGTAGGTTAAAATAACTTTTTTACACGTTTATAGACAAATTCCGAGTTACGAAAATTTTGGAATACCACCTCTGGACGTAGGTACAAGGTGGAACTCAACTTTTTTATTTAATGTTAGAGAGGTTGATGAAACTTAAAGATTTTGTTGTTGCACAAGGTATTGTTGAACATGATTTGAATTGGGAATGGGTTGAAAGCTATGTTCGTGGATTGAAGCCGGTTTGGAACGCAACAATCAAGCTTCAGAGAGATCAGCTGGTTTTAAGTGACCTCTTTAAGCTTTGGTTGGAGCTTTAATTACAATATGAGGCAGACTCAAGTGAAATAGGTAAAAAAATACTTGCAGCTCTTAAGACGCGTGAATATATGTTGCTTGAAAATATCACTTTGTTAAGTGCAACTTATCTTGATCCGAGCTTAAATATACTTTTGACTTCCAAACAAAAAGCAATTGCAAAGGACAATTTAAAACAAATTGCAAAGCGGATTTTCACCACCTCTCAAGTAAGAGTCTGTAATTAAATGTTGACAAATATGTCCCTATATTTTGTTTTTTTGTTACTCCTTCTGTCGTATGTCCACTTTGTCCTGTAACTATGTCGTGTTGTAAGTTTAAAGTTATATGTATTGGAAGTTAAATCACTAGCATACTTGAATGATATGTTCTTTTTTCCTTTAGAATGCCTTCGAGTCCTTAGATCTCCAACAAGCACCTACACAATCCAATCAGGCATGTAAAAATGATAAAAACTCCTTCCTCAGTGCCCTTTTGGAAAAAATTACAAATGAAAATGCTGAAGCTCCGGGTGGATCACTTGGGCTGACGGATAAGATCTTAAAAATATACAATGCAATTGAAAATTTCGAGATAGTTTATAAACGCCTACCTCTTGACACCGAAATTTTAGATTTTTTCAGGACGTTGTAAAATACCAGTCGCCTGAAATTTTCCAGCTAGCATTGGTTGGTTTTGCCGTGCCGGCAACTCAGGTATCTGTAGAAAGAGCCTTTTCTGCATTGAATTTCATATTGAGCGAAAGAAGGTATTGTATGAACGCAAAAAATCTTGAAAATGTACTCTTAGTTAAACTTAACAGTTAAATAAATAAAATAAATAAATGTTGCAAAAATAAAAAAAATTCCTCAAAAACTTAAGAATTGTTTTAACTATTATTGTTTGGGCTGTCTATATAAAACAGGCATCTCCAAAATGGGAAAGGCATTTGTGTAAGTGAGCAAGAGAGCGAATGCGCTGAAAAAAATTTCAACACTAATTGCGTGCGCTCAAAAAAGTTTTGAGTTTCCATAGCTTGTTAGTAAAAAATAAAATAGTTTTAATAAATCGATGAAATATAAGATTACTAGCGTGGAAAAACTTAACAAATAACAAATATTGGGCTGTATAAAGGTGTCATGTTCAATGCATTTTTCAAATTCTACCACACCGCCACAATTTCTTATCAAAAGAATACTTTTTAAATGTTTTGCGCTGCTTTGAACAAATGTATTTCAAATCTGAAAATATTTGTTCACAAAAATAAGTTGATGGGAAAAACGATAAAAGCCTTAAAGAAATTTCTCAAAAGCATTTGGGATCATAATGTAGGCTTTGCATTCCATTTTGATAAAATATTTTTTAAGTGTTTTTTAAAAAAAGGTTGCGCAGATCCGCTCGAAGTGTTTTCATCGGGCGATTGCCAAAGAGTATAGAACAACAAGAGATGTCATTTTATATATTTTGAAATTCACCCGGACCAGCAGCGAGAGGAATGTAGCTCAAACCTTCTTCAAACACGCTTTTTTGTGTTCGATCCGGTCGAGCACACGAAAATCGCGTTTGACGCAACCTTTGGTTCGTTTTGGCTTTGTCAATAAACGGCACTTATAAATCGGTATGCATGCATATATATGTAGGAGGTTGTGTGTATGTCTAGCGTTTTCAACGCTGTAAAGTCAAGAAAATTTCTATTTTCTGATTCTCTTGTTCGGTTTCGTATATGCGTGATGAGTGTAGCAAACGAGCCGAAGTGCTTTATACGATGTCGTGCTTCTCTTCGAGTAGCGCACATTTTTTACATTTTTTTATATGGGTAAAACGACAAATTTGTTTAGGTCTATCCGAACTCTATGCGCCTTAAGCATAAAACGATATATCGGTCATGAGTTCTGTTCTTTAAAGATAACATTTTATGTTTCTATAATGAAATATCTATAGTTTAATTTTTCGAATATTTTAATAAAATTGAATGTATTTTTTGTCTAAAAACCGTTTAGCGTAAAATATTTAATTACGTTCAATTTGGTTTTAATCGTCATGAAAATATACAATATATCTTAAAACCACTTCTTTAAAGTGGTTGAAAGGGTTTGAAATGAACTCACGTCGTTGTGATATCATGCACATACTCTACGCACAAACATGCGTCGGTTTGTTTTCAAAAATAAGCGTGCGTAGCTTAACTTGTAAGTTGATGGCAAGTGCCACCTCACCTGTTATTTCAATTTTATAAAAAATAAATTATGCGTAAAAGTCCATTATTTTAACTTAGAGGATACTTAGACTTGTTTTCTAAACACGATTGCGCCCATTGGGCTATTTGATGCAGATTAAGTAATGTCCTCCAGATCCATAGCAAGAATTTAAATTTTAAAATTTTACGTGTAAAACCGAAGTAGATTATAGTGTTTAGAGTTCAGGATGTAGGCTTATAACAAAAGTAGCTGAGTGTTGATTTTGTTGGCTTAAGCAGTATGTGGTAAAATAGTTGAAAGGTCCTTAAAAGGTTTTATTTTTTGTTGGATCGCATGGAGGTAGGGAATCTTCAAAAGATACGACTTCTCCAGGTTCAGCCGCATGCACGATTCACTGTCCACTTTTATGACAGTGCCTACATACTAAACCCTACCCCCTTCAGCTCTTCAACCATTCTCCGCACAGAATTGCGCTCACTATTTCTTGGTGGGGCTGGTGGCACTCTTGCCTTCTTTCACAAATGCTGATTAACCACCTACAGTGTTCTGTTCTATTTACTTTTCAGAATATGAAGTTTCTTCGCAGCAGGCATGTGAAGAGAGTTTTCTTTTTTTCTAAATCTTTTTTTTTTTTTGCATAAGCCAGCGACAGTGCTTTCGTATCAATATTTGAAGCAGCACTTCTAATATGGTTAGGCGGTGCTCTAAGCAAGCATTATTTTCTGCAAACCAATCTTTGGATTCGGCTACGCATTTTTCCTTTATTAATCTTAAAAATCCAATTCTCCAACAGTTTTTATCGAATTCCTTTTGAAAAACTTCAAAATGTTTTTGGCATACTTTAAAAAACTCTGCACTTGAATTTTGGAGAAGCATATTGTTATCCAGGTAATTTTTAACTCAATAAACTCTTCTGAAATGTTAAGATGGCTATTGTGAATTTTCTTTAAATACTCATCGCATTGATCGCATTCCAATTTCCTATAAGCTTTGGTACTTAAGGAATACTCAGAGAAGTATCTTTCAGCGGCACTCTTCGCAAAGTTTTGAATGTGGCTTTCATCATTTTCATCTATTGTGGACGCTGTTAAATATTCCATTGTGCAGGCCGCTTCTTGCGATTCTCCACTCTTGAAGTCCGTTATATTCCAATCTAGATCTAGATTTAATTTAAATTTAAATTGTTTGTGCCATTTTATTTTAAGTCAATTGCAGCCCTGACCAGCAATGACTTCACAAATTTGGCTTCAGTTGTGTATTGAATTTCATGAAGGTGGGTTTATGTTCGCATGTTTTTACATTTTCAGGTACACTGCGCAATTTTTGAAAATGTTTAAAACGGAATGGAAAAATAAATATTTGTTTTCATTAAATGAAAGAGGAGCTTCAGAATGTTTAATTTGTAGACGTGAGATTGTTGGCAATCGCTTATTTAATATTAAAAGGCATTATGAGTCTTGCCATAAAGACTTTGATAAGTATCAGGGTGCAGATCGAGAGACATTAATTGACGAACTGCAATTAATTTCAAGCAATGGTCCTTCTGAAGTCGATAAAAATCCGATCGATAAGGCATCGATAAAAGCTTCTTATTGCGTTGCGATGGGCTTAGCAAAACATTGCAGACCATTCGATGATGGAATATTTTTTAAAGACCTTAGCATAGACGTACTTAAGTACTTTGGAGATGAGGGGTATAAACTGTTAGAAGTCTACAAAAAGTTGCCGTTGTCACGCCGCACTCTTACTCGTCGAACGGAAGATTTGAGTTGTTTTATTCACTCTGAAATAAAGAAAAAGATTTTAAAAAGTAAATATTTTTCGATTTGTATTGATGAAAGCACTGATGTGACCGATATTTGTCAGTTGATTATTTGCATAAGATGCATCGATGAAAAATTCAATACATATGAAGGTTTTTTGTCAGTCGAGTCTCTGCATGGAAATGCTAAAGGAGAATCAATTTACGAAGCTGTTGATAAGATCGTATTTTCCTTCGCTGACAAAAATAAACTGTCGTCTGTATGCACGGTTGGTGCTCCTGTGATGACTGGAAGAAAGGAGGGTTTTATCGGGCATCTATTGAAAAACAATATTGATGTTCCAACATTCTATTGCATCATACACCAACAACTTTTGCTTTAAAAAAATTTAAAAGGAATGGAGACATTGAAAATCGCAGTAAAAATAATAAACAAAATAAGAGGTGGTCATAATGCACTATCCCACAGAAAGCTAAAGGTTTTCTTGGAAGAAATTGAAACCGACTACAAGGACTTACTTTTGTTTACGGATGTCAGGTGGTAAAGTTGTGGTCGGAGCCTTCAAAGGCTGTTTGAATTGCGAAATGAAATTAAAATGTTTTTAGAAACAGGCAACTTCGCTGTGGAATTAGCGCAACATTTATATCGTTCCGACTTTTTACTGTCTTTAGCTTTGCTTTGTGACCTTTTTGAATTCATAAACCTGCTAAATCTTTCTTTGCAAGGAAGAGATAAACACATATTTGATTAAGTCAGATCAATAGATGAATTCGAAAGGAAACTATTAATTTTATACACGCAATTCCAAAACAAAGATTTGTCGAATTTCAAGAGGACAGCGGAGATATTTAATGAATATGCTAAGGATAACGAGCTTGAGCTTTATAATAATATTTTCATTGATTTGATAAAGGAATTTACAGGTAGGTTTAAAGATTTTGATAAAGTCCGCAAACCGTTGATCGTGTTCTCAAATCCCTTGCATTGTGAGGTTGAAGAACAGCCCGAAGAAATCCGTCAAGAATTAATTAAACTTCAAAATGATTTATTTTTGCCCATTGAAACAGGCTTGGATTTTTGGAGAAATGTGAATATTTCCATTTATCCAAAAACTGTAGATTACATTTTGAAGTTGCATTCAATGTTTGGTACAACATATTTGTGTGAGAGTGCATTTTCTTTTATGAAACTCATAAAATCAAAACATCGAAGTCAATTATCCGATGCGCATTTGACGGACTTGTTACGTATTAAACTCTACAATAGCGAAATAAATCTTGATGATTTGGTAAACACAACGCAACCCGAGGAAACATAATTTTACGCAAGTGAACGTACAACTCAATCCCTATTTATACATATGTTCCTTCATCAGCGCAAAAAACAAATTTAACACACGTAACATTTTTCTTTGCCATTTACAACACAAAATTTCGCTCAGTGCCGCTACGAACACAAACGTGTGGCTAAAAGTGTTAGTGTGCCCGACTCTGCTTTACTGCGTTGAAAACGCTAGACATACACACAACCTCCTACATATATATGCATGCATACCGATTTATAAGTGCCGTTTATTGCCAAAGTCAAAACGAACCAAAGGTTGCGTCAAACGCGATTTTCGTGTGCTCGACCGGATCGAACACAAAAAAGCGGGTTTGAAGAAGGTTTGAGTTAGCTTCCTCTCGCTGCTGGTCCGGGTGAATTTCAAAATATATAAAATGACATCTCTTGTTGTTCTATACTCTTTGCGATTGCTACCAGTGTTGGAAAAGTAGGTGTAATTGTACCTTTTTCGGCCCTTTTTCACTTCAAAGGTACATTAGGTACAATTTGTCCATTTTAGGTACAATTTCAAGAGGAAGAAATTTTGTTAGTGAATGAAATGGTGAAAGGTCTGCTGTGGTTATCCGCTACTACTCCTGATTCTATTGCAACATTCTCAAGAAATTTAGACAGAAGCGGCATTGGCCGTCATAAGAATATATGTCACGGGTTGGTCATCGAAATTGGAATAGATTGCTCCATCGTATCAGTGGGTACCTCTCGTTTTCCTAGACAATGTCATCGTTCGGGAGTGAATAACACCTTCTCTCGATGACATTGCCATTAGAATTGGTATGAATAACATCTCCTTTAAATGACCATGTCATCAGATTTGAGAAGTACTCAAATATTCCCCTTGATGTCTTCAGTGAAAACATGAATGAATTTACCATCTATGAGAAAAATTCCGGCTGGGTATATTATTTGTCATTTATGAAAAAAATTCTGGCTGGGCATATTAGGTACACTTTATTATATTTAGGTACAATTTATGGATCATTTTAGGTACACCCTGAAATTTCCATTTTCCAACACTGATTGCTACCGACTAAAGAAAGAGCGTAAGGCATACGTGTGAAGCATGTAGGACTGTAGGTCTAACTGTCGACGTCGAAAAGCCTCTGCCGCGATGGGGATATACACCATTAGGCAGGCATAGGAAATTCAACAAATTGGGGATATTCACCAAAAAGCTACCAACAAAAACCTTAAGGAGGAATAGGAAATTCAACAAATTCGAGAAATTCACCAGAAAGCTACCAACAACAATACGGGTAGACACAAAGTGGCACTATGATGCCACTTGCAAGAAAATTATCAAAGAATCACGGCGTCGGCTCGGGTTTTTATATAGCTTTAAAAGTTATAATTGAAGCTTTAATAACTATATTACGATATACTTTTGCTTAATGTGCACGAATGTTTTCATTTTGTAATAAATTGACACACATTTTTGACTACTGCTACGAATTTGATTGTATATAGAATTAAGTAGTTTTGCTGAAAAAGTGTGATCAAAAATTTATGTGGACGAGGTAGTTCAAAAAAAAACCAATTCTATTTCTCTTTAATATTGAATTTCCTTGATTATTTTTATGTTTTTCAAGCTTTTCATGGCATTTTATGAGTTTGGTAGATATTTTATATGTAATGTACTCGAAAATCTCCCAAAATTAAAATTAAAAGTGGCAATGCATTTCACCACAGCAGAGCTAAAGATTTCGCTGCCATAGCGTGCTTCTCTTTTCCTCATGCTATATGCATATGTTGAAGCAGCGTAGCTCTAACACATTGCAGGGATTAGGAAGAAGAAGAGTTAGACCTATAGTCCTATATGGTGTGAAGTGAGCGAGAAAAATTTTTCTATGGCGTGGAGGTCTCTGATATAAAACACTATGAACGCATTAGCACATATGGGCAGCGGCGGATTAGAGTATAATGAGGCCCGGAGCTTATATAGTGATGGGGCCCCCTGATGCTCTATTTGGCGCAGTTTTTTTAAATAAGGAATAACTGCTAAAGTCAATTTAAGTTCAAGATGAGTTATTAGCACAATATAAATTCTTTCAAAGGAATGAACAATAGGATAAACAGTAATATAGTTTAATTTTTTATTTCAATAATTTTTAAGCTTTAAAGCGAGTTTACTCGAAAAATATTTTTAGAATAATTTTGATGATATTTTATTTGGACGCTCGGGGCCCGTTGCCAGTTGGGGCCCGGGGCTATAGCCCCAGCTAGCCCTACCCTAATCCGGCACTGCATATGGGACAAAGCACGTCAAGTGTACCACCAGAAAAAATTTTTCTCTCCGATTTAGATGAAACTTGGTAAAGTTGTTAAGATGTAAGAGAACGTTAAATGTGCAAAAAAAAAGTAAATTTTAATCACAGGTTGCCGAGATACAGGTTTTTTTTTTTTTTTTTTTTTGCTGTGGGAGGGGGAATCTTCCAAAAGATACCGCCAAAGGGCATTCTTTGACGGCATGCACGATTTGATCTTCCTGCTACCACCCCCATTCGGGCTTACGCCCGCTACATGCTCACGCATTTTCCGGACTTGCATGGAGGAACACCTACGTACTAAACCTTAACCTCCCTTTATTTCGCTGCCCGCTTGATGTTCTACGGAACTGTCAATGTTTGTATTCCTTCGTAGAACCGGGCTTAGAGCATCCGCTCTCCATTGCTACTTAAGCGTTTTGCGCTCTCTCATCCCGACGCAACTGCATCATTATAGCTGTTATGATGAAGCTAATTTTCTGCGAATTTTCATCGGATTGCATCATTTCTCGGACAATTGCGCTGCAAGATACCGGCTCATTCAAGATCGACGTAAGTTCTTGTCGTGCGTCAATGAATCTGTCGCACTCAGTGAACACATGTTCTACACTTTCCGTAGCGTTTATGCAGTACAAACAATACTGATGCTCAACGTGTCTGTACTTGAAGAGGTACTCTCTAAACGGGCCATGTCCTGTTAGGAACTGAGACACATAATAGTTTGGTTCTCCATGCTTTCTCTTGAGCCAGCATTCAATGTTTGGGATCAGACTATGCGTCCAGCGACCCTTCGTTCCAGCATCCCACTTTTGTTGCCACTGGTCCATCAGGTCCCTTTCCACTTCTAGCATGCTCCTGCTGTCAAGGTTACGCAATTTTTTTAGCCTATACACCGCTGCAAGCCTCTTTGCCTTCAGATCAACTGGTAGTCTTCCCGCTATCACATTTGCTGCCAGGTCGGAGACTGTTCGAAACGCGCAGCACACTCTCAGTGAGGACACTCTGTATGCTGCTCTCATACTGCAGACATACGATTTGTGCGCTGTAGCTGCATACCAAATAGGTGCGCCATACAGCATTACTGATGAGGACACGTTCGCCAGCAGCCTTCTCGCAAGATTCTTTGGACCTCCCGTGTTAGGCAAAAGTCTTGCGATAGCGTTGCTTATTTTCAAGGCTTTAAGTCCTGCTACCTTCAAATGCTCCTTGAAGCTCAGTCGGTGGTCTAGCACAATTCCCAAGTATTTAATGTGCGCACTGGAAGCAATCTCATGCATCCCAACGCGTACACTAATTGTTTCTACCGCTTTTCGGCTGCTCAATAGGACAATTTCTGTCTTTTGTTCCGCCAGCTGCAGGCCTGCTTGTTGCAGCCATCGTTGTACTCGTCCCACGGTTTCTTCGCACTTGATTTTAAGCTCGGTTATGTGCTTAGCCACTGCCACAATGGCAATATCGTCTGCGTACCCGACTATTTCAACATCCGCTGGTTTCTGAATATTGAACACGCCGTTATACATAGCGTTCCATAACGAAGGGCCAAGAACTGATCCTTGCGGCACGCCAGCAGAAACTCTATGCTTTTTTTGTCCTTCATCTGTCATGTACGTAAGGGCTCTATCACTAAAATAGTTTTTAATCACATTGACAAGGTAACATGGAACTCCAATTCTCTCTAGCGAACGTATGATTGCTCCCCACCGAGCCGAGTTGAATGCATTTTTCACATCCAGCGTAATTACCGCACAATACTGCTTCGTGCCCCCTCTCCATCGTTTTCCTTCAAGTGCCTTACGCCCAATATTACAGACTTTCTCCACCGCGTCCAGCGTGCTACGGCCTTTCCTGAAGCCAAATTGCCACTCAGATATGCCCGTAGGGCTTTCCATATATGGCTCGAGTCTCGCATTTATTATTTTTTCGAGGACTTTTCCAGCTGTATCAATCATACATAGCGGGCGGTATGACGATGGCTCATTCAATGGTTTATTCCCCTTTGGTATTAACACCAGTCGCTGAAGTTTCCAGCGCTTTGGGAATATACCCTCCTTCAAGCAGCTTGTAAAGAGATCCGCAAATGCTGTTGTGTTTCTACCGACCACAGTCCTTAACACCTTATTTGGAACGCCATCCAACCCGGAGGCTTTTCGATCTTTCACGGTGCTGATCGCCACTAGAACCTCCTCTGTCGTTACTGCCGGAATATCCTCCACGTTTGTTGCCTGTGGAGCTAGATCTGTCGCAGGATGCTGAGGAAAGAGCGTCGCCACTATTTTCTTCAGTACCACGGGGCACGTTGGCGAAGGCGCTTCCTTCCCTTTTAGCGTACTCTTGACTAATCGGTAGGCGTCACCCCACGGATTTTCGTCAATTGTCACCATGAGAGATCTCCAGAGCTCCCTCTTACTGCTGGATATAGCGTTGCGTAATGCCTTCCGCTTCTGCTGATAAGTTAGATATCAGGTTGTCAAAATTTATATTTTTGCTTCGCAGAACATGCATACTTCATTGAATTGCAATGGGGCTAAGATCGACTCGCTACAAAACTTTTTTCGAATATGTATTTATAAAAAAAAAAAAAAAATTCTGAACTTTTCGAAAACAATACTTAAAAAATTTTTCGATAAGGCTAAACGAGAAAACTTCGGCATTTTAGTTTTATTTCTTGATTTTCTACGAGGCGCTATTGTTTTTATAATTATTCTTTTATTTCGAAATAAAGCTTAGTTCGTCCCCTTTAAAATGATGCATAAATCATAATGGTCCAACCATGATTAACGCTCCAAATACAGCTTTGAAGATGCTCACCTAGCATATTTTCACACCAACGACGGCTCATTTCGTTGTCTGGCCGATGCACTCAGAAGAACCAACGCAAATTGGTATGGGCTACAAACTTTTATTAAACCTGTTTTTATCCCTGAGGTGTAAAATTTAAAAAAATGTATAAATTTTAACGAGGAGCAAGATTTCAAAACTTAAAATTTTAAACTTTTTTTATTTAGTACGTTTTGATATTTTTCCCTTTTTCGAGATACTAAACCTCCTCCTTTTTTAAAATAAAGTGTGTTATTCGTTAATAATACTTTAGTCAAGCTTCCAACAAGAAAACAATATTTAGTAGACTCTGTGTAAATTGTATGTAATGCGTATAGAATAACAAAAATTCTTAAGACCTTTATTTGCGACCATTTGCTATAGATCTCCTCAAATAACCCAAATCGCGCAACCCATGATACAAGAAAACAAGATAGCGCCACTTCAGTACCGCTATTTTGAGTTTGTGACGTCACTGAGCGAGAAATTCATTTTTGTACTCAAAAAAAGATAAATAACAGAAGTATGCTTTCAGCGTTTTTAATATTTGTTTGCAACAATAACTTTAACACTGGATGTCACCGTTAATGCTGATAAAAATTATAAGTGCTTTCGAAAGGAAACGAAATGACAAAAAACCAGAAGTTTGCGAAATTGGCTGTGATTGTATTGAAAGTGACACAGTTAGTTTCGAATAATTATAAGAGCGTCATATGGAACCTACAGTGACCCGAAGCCAATTTAATTAGCCCAAAAAAAAAGTGTCATATATGTCAGTATCTGCTTAAATTTAATTTTTAATAGAGTTTTACATCAAAATCTACGTTATAAAATCCTTTATTAAGGTGCATTCACATGGTGGCTCGCGCCAAAATTTGCCCGAAGTTGCAGCTATAGTTCTATATGGTATGAATCATGCAATTTTGATTGCCATCTGTTTTATTTTTACTATTGTTACCACACCTGGTCAGATTGATTTAATAAACGTCAATTATTGGGTATTTTTGGGGTAAAAATCGTCAAATCGGTAAAATGCATATTTGGCATAAAAAATCGTCAAATGACGATAAAATCGGGCTATCTGGCAGCCCTGCATGTACAGTGATTTCTGGTTATATGCGTCTCGCTATAACCGGAAAGTTCTGTACTATGTTATTTAAATTTTTCAAAATTTTTAGTATTAAATTGGATAGCAAATATTATTATAATATATAATATATATACATTAGGGTGTCCCAAAAATTTTTTTTTTGGAACGTGGTTTTTTCGAAAGCCTATGGGTCAAAGTATTTTTGAGAATTTTTTCAGATTTTTCCTAAAAGGTTTAGAGGTTGCGCTCAGCGGATTTTCCTCAAAAGACCCACATTTCCAAATTTTTGTAGATAGCTTCTTCATAAGCAATGCTTTTCAGGATTTTTAGGTATTAGTCGGAGGAAAAGTATACAATCTTTGCTCTCAGTTACATAAACTGCAAAATATACCAACTTAATAGGCTATTTAGGCATCTTTAGTAGACATTTTTACGATCAAAATCGGGCGTCAAAAAAAGAAGGCCCCAAAATTTCTTAATTTTATATGAAAATGGTTGAAAGTAATGATGCAATTTCAAAGAGTACGAATTCTTTTGTAATTTGTTAAATGCTAATGCCGCCAAGGACAAAGCTAATTCGTCTTATAGCAAGAGATTTTAGAAAAAGGGATATTAGCACGGCGGGAAATTTAGCCGAAAATCAATGGCCATGGAAAACTCGTCATTTTGAGTCTATTTAATATTGATTGGCTATCATACAGGCAATGAAATTTTCAAATGAAAGCCTGGAAGTATGCAACGTGTTTTTGTTATAATGTTTTGGAAAAGATAACGGGACATAGCTTTGGAACTATAAGAGTAAAATCCTAATTTCCTTTAACAAATTACAAAGGAATTCGTACTCTTTGAAATTGCATCATTACTTTCAACCATTTTCATATAAAATTAAGAAATTTTGGGGCCTTCTTTTTTAGTTTGCAGTTTATGGAACTGAGAGCAAAGATTGTATACTTTCTTGTATCATGTCCCAGCGGGAAGTTTGTTCTTCGATTACCTTATTCGTCGAGGAATTCTTCGATGAAAGGGTGATAGGAGAATGCTTCGAAGAAAAAGGTAAGGGAAGCGGAAAAATTATTGCTCACATAGTCGTCGTAGACTTTTTGATGAGGGGTTCGTCATAGAATTCTTCAACAAAGAAGTAAGCGAAAGAGGTAACGAACGAATTTTCAATGACATCGCCGTGTTAATTTTCATCGACGCGGGTAAGTGGTAGACATATGTTGTATCGATTACCTCGCTCGTTTACCAATGTCTACCTTTTCCCGCTGGGGTGTGAAACATAGAAAGCGTAGGAGAGAAACCGAATGTTGAAAACGGTTGACTGTTATTTTCGAGCTCTGCGAGAAAGAGATGCATTTTGAGTAGCATTAAAGGAATTATGTTGAGAAGGTGCATTGTCACGATGCAGAAGAGTATGATGCCTTTATGGCATTTAGAACAATTATGAGCACTGGTACAATTTTTAAAAGAATGAGAATTAGCGAGACAGTTAATGCACAAATTTTGTTGTTTTACTCTATTAAAACGCTCCTGAACGCTAAGTGCTAAAAATTTAGAACAATTTTTTGTTGCATGCTCACGAGACGAACACACACAACAACCTGTTTTATTTGTTTTTGCTTGATACGCATTAACTCTATTGGTTTTAGGCGCTTCCGATTGGTTACCTTTCGAGGTAGGTGGAGCTTGAGACTTAGACGTAGATGCTGAGTCTGATTTTTCTCGGAAATCAGGGACTGATTCTAATGCAGACCTGCACACAGTCGGCAGAGCTACACATACAAGCAAACAAAAAGCTTTCCCTGTAGTAAACGAGCGGTCAGTTTGCAAAATAGGACCCACCTTAGGTGAGACGGTTAGAAACTAAACCATAAAAACTATGGAGCACGTCTAACCTAAGGTCTACCTCTATAGGTCTTACCGCTGACTGTTGCGTAAGAGATCGAGGGGCGGTTGAGTTCATTTTTTTGTGTACTCTTTCTGTCCGCTTGTTGTTGTCTGCTTTAAGTTCGCATTCTGATCGACGTACCGTCAAGAGTTGGTTAGCGTAAAGGGTAAGACTCTCGCTCAGCAACCACGCAGGTCGAGGTTCGATCCCTGGCTCGGTTGGACATTTTTTTTCTTCTCTATTGCCTAGAGTTTTTTTTATGCTCATATTTTAATTAATTTTGTTATGTTTTAATTGTTTTCTGACCAGACTTTTCTTTCTATATTTTGTGTATTCTTTAATCGAGCTTCCTGGTCCCTGTTTTTTCTTTCTAAATGTAAATAAAAATTCCTTTTTATTTCATTTAACCCAACGTTTCGTCGATCTTTGCCGACATCTTCAGGGGAGATATTTCTTTATTTCTTCGAACTGTAAATGGAACACTTTTTATATATTTACTTTAAAATTCTGTTTTACCACACTTACTATTTGATTTGCCATAAAAAGTATTTTATGTTGTCAAAAATTGCATTTAAAACTATTGTTTCGTCCAGAATTGTAAAAATAATAAAAATAATCACATAAAATAATTACTATACACCCTAATATCACAGTTTACATACTAATATCACAAGATCATTGAGTACACTGATTTCGTATTGTCTTTGTCTTCTTTTGTGTTTATGGCGCGCTCTCCTCTCTGTTGGATTCGTAGGCTCTCCAATGTCAGTCTCTTGCTCTGCCTTTTCTCTACGTCTAAAATTTTCACCTGTTCGAAATCAGCTGTATGTTTATGTTCCTTTAAGTGCTGTGAGAGTGCTGTTGCTTCTTTTTCTTTCTTGGCGTCGTTCTTGTGCTCCGCGATTCTCGTTTGTAATGCCCTCTTTGTTGTTCCCACGTAGACCATTCCGCATGTCTCTCCTTCTTTCCCATTGCACCTTATTTCATATACGACATCACTTGTTTGTGATATCGGTGCTCTCTCTTTCCTGTTGCTAAATACGTGTCTTATGGTTTGGCTGGATTTGTACGCGTATCCTATGTTGTTGTCTGCGATGATCTCTCTCAATTTCTTGGCGTCTGTGAGTGTAGGTATGAAATTCACTGAAACGAATTTCTTGTTAGGGTTGTCATCGTTTACGATTTTATTGCTCCTGTTTGTTTTTTTCGCTTTTATAATTACTTATGAGTGTGTTTATAATTCGCGGTGGAAAACTATTCTTCGCCAATGTTTCTTGTATAATTTTGATATTTTTCTTTTCGAATTCGTTGTCCCCTATATTAAGTACTTTTTTAATAAAATTGTTCGCTGTGTTCCATATCATTTTTCGTGGTTGTGTGGTGTGGAAATTTATTAGTCTCCCCGAGGCTAGGTCTTTTTTATACCAATTGAGAATAATTTTTCTTCCTTTTTTAATTATTTTCGCATCCAGAAACGGTAATTGTCCTTCTATCTCCATTTCATATGTAAATTTTAGTTTCTGATGGTATTCGTTGATAGTTTTCATTATTATTTCATTATCGTTTTTCTTTATAATTGCGAAGAGATCATCCATACTGAAAACTTGGCGTAAAAATAATGAGATTCTAATTCACAAATCAAACTAATGGAGAGAGTTCCGCAGTAGGGTTACATCCAAAAACATAAAGGAAGGGATTGCCAATAGGCCAATTGCACACAACGTTGTGGTAAATTATAAATTTTGTATAAAAAAATTATTATTTTTAAAGAATTCTTATTTAAAAATGCGGTTTATAAAAGCCTTTTTGACACTTTTTTATTATTGATCAGTTTGGTTGAATTTGTAAAAAGATGGACATCAAGAAAAAAAATTTCCCTAATTTTAATTTTTTCTTCAATGGGAGAAAACCAACCGGGCTTGAAAAATGTTATTAGGTTTTGACCTGATTATGTAAAAAGAAATCCAATTTTTTTGCATTCCGTTTAATTGATGTTAAATGACCACGCACAAGGCCCTTGTTCAAAATTGTTGATAAAAGGAATTATCGAATCCACCGTATTGAACACCTGTTTCCATTGCAAAAAAGAGCTAAAGATTTCAAAAAACCTTTGGAACCATTTTAAAAAAGGCCTGGAACAAAAGAAGGTAATTATGGGTGCCACCGATTAAGAAAAAAAACCTCATAACCAAATTCCCGCGAATTCGTGCGAACCACAAATCGAATTTTGGCCTTGGTTGACTTGATGGAAAAATGGGTCCCTTACGACAAAGTCAAGCGAAAAGGGCGTGGTCCCTTAACGGCGGAAACGGTGGCCAAGCAGGATTACGGCCAAGGAAGGTTTTGCTGTGTGTTTGGTATTGGAGGGAATTATCCTTGGCCTCCCCCAACGGCAAAAACCTTAACTCGGAATCTACTGTCAACAATTGGACCGTCTGAGGAAGCAATCGCCCATGCGGCCAGTTTGGCCAATAGGAGAGGAATTGTGTTCCATCAGGACAACGCCAGGCCACACACATCGATAGTGACTCGCCAGAATTCCGGGAGTTTGGTTGGAGGTTCTTCTGCATTTTCCATTATAGTCCGGACCCTTTGGCACGTGATTACCATCTGGTTCCTGGTCTGGCGAACAATTTTGCTTGAAACATTGTTCAAAGGGGCTTCGAAATTTACTGTTCAATTTTTTGCAATGGCCTTCTATGGGAGGCATATTGAAATTACTTTAAATGGAACAATTACGAAACAAAAGGGCAATTTGATAATCGGTCATTCTAACTATCCTTAAATAAGCCTTTCAATTTAAGCAAATTGGTTTCTTTTTCTCCCTTAATCGGGGAAAAACTAAAAGAAATGATTTCAGTACCTGATGTTTATCTTTGAAAGAAAAAAAAAAAATCCACAAAAAGGAAAAAATTTTTTATTAGGACTTCATTTTTCAAATACCCGCCATCCTATATTAAAAAAAATGGAATTTCTTAAACACAACGATATAAAAGAAATTTTTAAAACTCTTGAATTCTTGGCCTCAAGAAACCTTTTTTAAAATCAAATTAAACCATACCAAAACTTTGGTATGGCCATGGCAATCACTTCACCAACGTTAGGAATTTAATTTTAGATGATACTGACAATCCATAGAAACGAGAGAGAAAATTTTTGAACAATATAAATGGGATGATCTCTTCGCAATTATAAAGAAAAACGATAATGAAATAATAATGAAAACTATCAACGAATACCATCAGAAACTAAAATTTACATATGAAATGGAGATAGAAGGACAATTACCGTTTCTGGATGCGAAAATAATTAAAAAAGGAAGAAAAAATTATTCTCAATTGGTATAAAAAAGACCTAGCCTCGGGGAGACTAATAAATTTCCACACCACACAACCACGAAAAATGATATGGAACACAGCGAACAATTTTATTAAAAAAGTACTTAATATAGGGGACAACGAATTCGAAAAGAAAAATATCAAAATTATACAAGAAACATTGGCGAAGAATAGTTTTCCACCGCGAATTATAAACACACTCATAAGTAATTATAAAAGCGAAAAAACAAACAGGAGCAATAAAATCGTAAACGATGACAACCCTAACAAGAAATTCGTTTCAGTGAATTTCATACCTACACTCACAGACGCCAAGAAATTGAGAGAGATCATCGCAGACAACAACATAGGATACGCGTACAAATCCAGCCAAACCATAAGACACGTATTTAGCAACACGAAAGAGAGAGCACCGATATCACAAACAAGTGATGTCGTATATGAAATAAGGTGCAATGGGAAAGAAGGAGAGACATGCGGAATGGTCTACGTGGGAACAACAAAGAGGGCATTACAAACGAGAATCGCGGAGCACAAGAACGACGCCAAGAAAGAAAAAGAAGCAACAGCACTCTCACAGCACTTAAAGGAACATAAACATACAGCTGATTTCGAACAGGTGAAAATTTTAGACGTAGAGAAAAGGCAGAGCAAGAGACTGACATTGGAGAGCCTACGAATCCAACAGAGAGGAGAGCGCGCCATAAACACAAAAGAAGACAAAGACAATACGAAATCAGTGTACTCAATGATCTTGTGATATTAGTATGTAAACTGTGATATTAGGGTGTATAGTAATTATTTTATGTGATTATTTTTTATTATTTTTACAATTCTGGACGAAACAATAGTTTTAAAATGCAATTTTTGACAACATAAAATACTTTTTATGGCAAATCAAATAGTAAGTGGGTGTAAAACAGAATTTTAAAGTAAATATATAAAAAAGTGTTCCATTTACAGTTCGAAGAAATAAAGAAATATCTCCCCTGAAGATGTCGGCAAAGATCGACGAAACGTTGGGTTAAATGAAAAAAAAAGGAAATTTTTAATTAATATTTTTTATTAGTTAATTTTGAAAAAAAAAATTTTTTTTTCCTTTAATATTATATGTAAGTATTTTCTCATATTTAAATTTTTTTTTTTAAGTATTTATTTTTCAATTCAAAATTTTTTTGCTATGAAAATTTCTATTTTATTTCACAACATCTTGAGCACCCAAAAACTCAAGTCAGCATTTTGATCAGCATATTAAATTTCCTTGTTTAGCGTAATGGTTAAGACGCCGACTTACCAACCCAGAGATCAGCGGTTCGAGGTTCGTTCGAGACGAGAAAATTAAAAAAACATATATAATGTTTAAACAAAAAGATTTAAAAAATAAAAACAAAAAATAAAAACAAGAAAAACAAGAAAAAAAAATAAATAAAAAAAAATTAAAATTTTTTTCCCATAAATTAACAAAATCGTCAATTGACCTCCAACTCACCCAAAACATCTCACCATGGGTGAGTCTTACATGCACTACTCTCTTTCTAATGTAGGCCCCATGTTAAAGAGGTGAGTTGAATGCATGTAAGAGTAAATTATGTCGGGACTAGTTGTAGTCTTTTAGAGGTTAACCATAGGTGAGTAGGCGGTGAGTCTCAATTACTGCAGGGTTGTTATTTTTGTGTATGGATTGGTGAACATTCAGAATTCCGAAAGACTGAAATCGCCACACGCGTCGCTGCTCAACGAAAGCTTTCATTCACACACGCTATACGTGTAAGAGCTTTTACCCGCGGGTAAAAGCTGTGCAGGTCTCTTCTAATGTATAGAACCGATTTGTGAGGAATGCATCTAAGTCTTTCCATTTCGGGATTTCAGTTTTATTTGTTAAAGTTTGTTCCCAAAAAGCTAAACTGAGAGTGGGCAATTTTAACGAACACAAATATGTAAAAATAGCATCCCAACTTTCAACCTCTATTTTGTACATTTCCAAAGTGGAAATACAATTATTAATTTCCCGTTGTAGGCTTTTAAGTGCAGCGCTAGATTCAATTGTTACTGGTTTGAGGTTGAATAAAATCTTAAGCTGACTATTGACAAGAATGCGCCTATTATCATATCGCTCGACTAAATTTTTCCATGCAACGAGAAATCCTTCGTGAGTTAAAGGACACTTCTTAACGATTTCATTCCCTTCGCCGCGCGTTTTTTGAACTAAGTGATATAATTTTTCGACAGGGGACAACCGAGTATTCGAAATATAAATTGCGGTAAATAAATCCCTAAAAGTGGGCCACGATAGATAATCCCCTTTGAATATATTGGTATCACACGGGGGGAGGTTTAATTGCGAACAGTCATTGGGAGAACTAAAACCGGGAAACCCAGAAGTATCCGATATGTTCAACGACTTCGATGAGAACTCATCCATTTCAGCTACACATTTCAAAATAGCGGCATAACTTTCCTTGTATTGACTTTTTAAAGCGAAAATCTCTTCGCTAGTCTTGCCCTTTTTCGTTGCATTTTGTAGTGTGGAGTGGTACTCTCGCTTGAGTAAATCCCATAAAGCTTGAATTTCTTTTTTTTGAATTTCAATAGTAAAATTAGTATGAGCAGCTCTTGAGAGTTCATCGTAAGCGTCGACGAAATCGATTAGCTGGGTACACAATGGAGAAAGACATTCTGTATTTTATTTAATTTTCCTTGTAAGAGAAACACCGAAAAGAAAGACGAATTTGTACTTGTTTAAAAAACTAATATGATTTCGAGTTAAAATCGTGCAAATGTAATCAAAAAAAATTTTTATTTTTTACTTTTTATTTTTATTTGCAAAATTGAGAAACTATGCCCACAGGAGCACCGGCTGATTTGAAATTTTCACTTGACTTTCTATCGAAATAGTTGAATGCACTTGTCCGTGGAATCAAATTGAAGCAAAAACGAAATGCAAAACGGTTAAGCTCTTTCACACTAACAAAAGAGCGGCTTTTTCTTTGATATTCTTCGTTACACGATTTTCACACGATTGGCGCTTAGGCTTTGTAGAATACGAACAGTGGCGTGTAAGCTAAATATGAATATATGTGAATGTATGTATATGTATAAGTACCGATTTTTTTCGCGGTTTTTCTCGTAACTGAAAAATACCGATATAATGAGAGAGAGAGAGAGAGAGAGAGAGAGAGAGAGAGAGAGAGAGAGAGAGAGAGAGAGAGAGAGAGAGAGAGAGAGAGAGAGAGAGGAGAGAGAGAGAGAGAGAGAGAGAGAGAGAGAGAGAGAGAGAGAGAGAGAGAGAGAGAGAGAGAGAGAAAGATAAAATTTTTTTAAAAGGATTTAATTTTCTAACGGGCGCACAGTGCTTTGTCTCCATACAAAAGTGGGACAAAAATAGAAGGAGTATTCCAAAGTTAGTGAAATTTGGCATTTTAGTTAATTTGAGGTCGCTGATTCCGAATCTGAAATCAAATTTAATGTCAATGTCATAATTTTGTCAAAAATCGCGTTTAAATTGTGAAATTTCACCTTTTTCAAGTGATTGTAAAAATATAAAAAATTCAATAAAACTCCAAACCAAAATTAATTTAATTATTAACTGTACTTTTGTCTTTTCAAAACTGTTTTCTTCATTCAAAAATGTTGTATACTTGTTAGTTAAAAATATTTTTTGTTAGAGCATGTTTGCCCCTAAAAGATGCCATATTTGTTTGCTATTGTGATGCTTTTTGCTAAATAAATGTTATTCCTTTTATGCTCTTTTATATTATATTTCTCACATGAATCGGCATCAATTTTCTCTTCTATGTAAGAAAATAAAGCGTTAACTTTGTCTCGTTGACCTGCACCAATCCACAAATTAAACAATTCTTCATTTGTTATAACAACTGACATTTTAAATTCCTTTATTGACAATGACAATTTAATTTAAAAGTTTGCTAAGCCACTTGTTCTGATTGCAGTCAAGAAAACATAATCATTAAATATGTAAGAAAAGAATATAGGAAAGAAAAGAAACAAATTTTGTATATGTATATGAAACCATTAGGGTGGTTCGAAAAACAAAAAATATTTTATTTCGGAATACAATACAAATAAGAAAAAGTTAGGAACATTTTTTTCTTATAAATTTTGTATTTCTTATCTAGGCCAATGGCAACACTTGCACGCTATTGTATTCCGAAATAAAATATTTTTTGTTCGTATAATCCTTAATATCGAGCTAAAGGTCAGTTGCATTTTCATTTTCTAATCAGAAAAAATTTTTTGTTTTTCGAACCACCCTAGCAACCACAACAGGTATGAAATATATCGGTTGCACTTGAACAGATATAAAATACAGTTTATGAGAATATATTTAAAAGGGAACGCTAATAAGTAGGGCAACCAACTTTATGTTTCTTATTTTCCACAAAGAATATCATGTTTCCACATTGAATTAACATAGTGAAATAACCATATGGATTAGAGTCTGTAAAGCATCTGCATCAAATTTTATCAACATTATTATTTGTGTTTAGTCTCCTGAACCAATATTTTCAATAATAATCGTAATAATACGCTTCTAAATGTCCGAAATAACTCTATTTCATTTAGTTAATTCACTATGTGGAAACATGATTGAAGTCTTATTTTATGTCAAAAATTTAGTTTTTTTGCGATTTCATAGCAAAGTCAAACAAAACTTTATAAGCTTATGAAAACTATGAATTAATATCGGTTAATCGCATCTTTCCATAGCAGACCTGGGCAGTCCAATTACAAAATTGTAATTAATTACACAATTAATTACAATTACTTGTAATGGTAATTGAAGAATATTCAATTACAATTACTTGTAATTGTAATTGGAAAATTTTGAATTACAATTACTTGTAATTGTAATTGGGAAAATTCAATTACAATTACTTGTAATTGTAAATGATTTTTTCAATTACAATTACTTGTAATTGTAATTGAATTCTCCCAATTACAATTACAAGTAATTGTAATTGAGTGTGTAATCAATTACATGAAAGTAATTGAAGCATATATAGTAATAATTACATTTTTGAAGTATTGGAAAATATTCAAATATTTAAGTTACGGTTTTGAATTGGGATTGTAAAATGAGTCAGTGGCTTGGAGTTAGAATGCTTAACTGACACGCGATGGGACCCGGGTTCGATTCCTGGCAGGTGTGGTTTTTTTTTTTTACTTTTCAAATTCAGCTACACATGCAGTTCGATTAAAGAAAAAACTGAAATTTTCATAGTAACGGGTGGTACGGTTTATTTAAATTTTCAGCACAGTTGATTTTATTATAATATTTTGAAGTTGACAATACAAGGCCGTCGGTAGTGTAGGGGGTAGTGTGCTTGATTTGTAATCCAATTGATGAGGGTTCGATTCCCCACAAAGTAAGAGTTTTTTTACTCTCAAAGGCAAAATGAGCTATTTGCCTCAAAGCAGAGCCATGCGAGACAAATTGGCACCTGGTCAAAAATCCATTAATTATAACGTTAAATGCAAATTTTTGTTCAGCTTGGAGTCCCCTCCATACGCATGGAGCCTATTTTTCCTTTTTGGCTTCAGCGGTGCCTCAATGATCAGTCGTAGGTTGACGGATCTTAAGTTTCCCCATGGACCTACTGACTCACCGGTTGCCCCATTGTAGTTTCGGCCCTGGTCATGTGCTCATCGAAATTGTCTGAACATACAAAAAGGTCATCAAGATAAACAAAAACTCTCTCTCGCATTCTGGCTGGAATCGCCTTGTCCATTAGCCTGCAAATGCGCTGTGCAGTATTGCATAAACCAAAAGGCATTACTGTAAACTGATACAGGGGACGTCCAGGTACAGTAAATGCTGTTTTTTCTCGGGATTTTTCTTCTAGCGGAATCTGCCAGAATGCGTCCTTCAAGTCGATTGCCGAGATGAATCTTGTTTCCTGCAGTCTACTAAGGATACCATATATATTTGGCAAGGGATATGCATCCTTAATAGTTCTATCATTGACTTTCGGTGCATCTAAGCAGATTCTATTTTTTCCTGGCTTTCGTACGAGTGTTATGGGTGAGCTTCAGCTACTGTTGGATTCTTCAATGACTCCTAGGGCTAACATTCGGTCTAGCTCCTCGAAAATCATTTCTTGTATAACGGGGGACACTGGGTAATGGCGTTGCTTAACGGGCACGCTGTCATTGGTCACTTCGATGGTATGTTCTTCTAATTGAGTTTTGCCTAAACCTAGTATAGTGCACGATGGAAATGTTTCCTTAGCTTTTTGCAAACATGTCAGTTGTTTTTCAGTTAATTTGTGTTGCTTCATCATGGATATATGTTCTTCGGTCATTAATTCTGAATTGAAATTTTGAATAACATCTGCCCTTTTTGCTATTTTTGGATTTTTACCTTATAGATTTAGATTGAAAGTATGCCAGAAATCAATTCCAAGATACACGTCTTGCTGCAAAGCAGGCACAATGCAAAATTCAATCTCTTTTCTCTCTCCATTCCATTGGATCGGTAATGAAACCACACCAATCACCGGTGTTTCTCCGCCATCTGCTGTTTTCACACTCTCTCTTTGTATTTTATCAAGGTGGTCTTCTACTATTTTCATGCCTCCTTTCCCTATGCAACTTTTTGTAGCCCCGGAGTCTAATAAAGCTAGTACTTCTTGTCCTCCTATGTCTGTTTTTAAAAATAATCTATTGTCACCCTCAATGGTGGATAATGAAGAAACAATTTTACTTTTGATTTTTCTTATAATTCTACATTTTAATCTAAGCTTACTAATTTTACGAAATTTTCTATTTTTCTTTCGAACTTCTATGGCCGAGTTGAAAATTCTGGCTCTAGCTGTGGCATATTCAAGCTTTCTTTTGATGAAGCGATTTGGTTTGTTTCGTTTTACCTTTTTCGCATGATTTTGTCAGAGATGGGTTGCTTAAAATTGAGATATTCCCAGAGTTGAGTCCTGCTGGCTCGGGGCTCCGGTTACGTCCGCCAGTTGGTTGTTTAAATTTGGGTTGGTCTTTGCTAAGTCGCCTTCATATATACAATATGAGTGATTCTGACCACATAGAAAACATTTCATATTGTGAAAAGGACTTTTACAGAATTTTTTGCTTGAACTTTATTCTTTGTTTGGTAATCGCCTGGCATTCCACAGTTGAAACATAGATTCAAATGGAAAGGCGATGGACATTAGGGCTGCTCTTAATTCCCGAAATGGAATTTCAATCGGTCTCAGGGTCCAGAAGTGTTCCATTGGACATGGAGGAGAAACGTGAGAAATTTGGAAGCTATCGGATAACGGGAACCCGTGGCAGTTTTCAATTGAAGTTTGGGAAATTGGCAAAAATAGAGAGGAAACGGCCCTTAACTCCCCACAAGGCGCCCCTACGGATATATAACGTATGGCCAACCCCCATTATTTTTTTACTCCGAACATTTTTTCTGAACAAACCTACCCCCTATCTCCCCTCCTAAAGGGGGCTCCCATACAAAAATAATTTTTTAAAAACTTTTCCCCCTATCTTCCTAACTAGCCCCAGAGTGCTCCTAGAGGAGTCAAATGTATGACCGACCCCCATTAACTTTGTCCCCCTAACATTTTCTCCGAACATACTTAACCTCTATCTCCCCCCCTTAAGGGGGCTCCCATATAAAACTACCTTAATTTGAGCAAAAATTCATACAAAATGGCCGTCACTACAGTCAAACCCCTCCTAGGGGGCTGATATATATGACCGACCCCCATTATTTTTTTACCCCAAACATTTTCTTCAAACATACCTACCCTCTATCTCCCTCGTTAGGGGGTCCCCATACAAAATTAGGCTTAAATTAAAGAAAAATGCCTCACGAACTTCAATCTATAATATAGATGCCGTAGGAACAAGAAAGAGCATGTTCAGCATGCATATTCGAAAAATTTACAAAATTACCTTTTAAACCAGCCTAATACGAAGAATATTGGATTCGTTTTTGGTATGTTATAATAATATGTTATAATTATTACCTTTTTTTAAAACTGAATTTTGGGTTCCATCCCCTAACTGGCCAAATAATGACCCTAGTACAAACAAATAAATGTTCGAGTCAAATGCCGCAAACCTCAATCTATGACGAGTTTTTTGAGACTATAACCATTAAAATCGGTTAGTAGTTTCTATTCATAAAATTAATTCAAAACAAATATTTTTTGAAACGCATTATTCACTGTTTTCACGTTCGTTTCTTGAGTCTTTGCATGCGTACAGACCGAGAGAGCCATGCGTACAGACCGAGAGAGCCATGCGTACAGACCGAGAGAGCCATGCGTACAGACTAGAGATGGGCACGGGCCGGGCCGGGCCTGGGGCCCGCCGGGCCTAGGTCAAAAAATACGGGCTTCGGGCCAAAAAATCAAAAACGGGCTTTTTCCGTGCGGGCCCGGGCCTCAGGTTGAAATCCCGTAGGCCCGTAGGCCCTTTAGGCCCGAAAAGAGGCCCGCTACATATTAAGCACTGAACAATGTTTTTATCGGAAAGGCACTTATTTCATCTGCGGCCTTTTACATATATCGATTATTGGCCGATTTTCGATTTCAGAATAGAAGCACAAGTGAAGTTATACGGTTGTGTAAAAGCCGACTTACATTTTCGATGATGAGTAAAGCAATAAAAATATGTAGGGAGATTTCAAGAATGATAGATATACAGATCACGAAATTAGAATGTTTTAGTTGTAAATGACGTTATTTGTTCAATTTTTTTCCTATGTTTGGGCTACGACATCTCTGTGTTCCTATGCCATTTTTAAGGCCGTTTTCTTTCATTGCGTTATTTCGGCAAGTGAAAAGTTTTTGATTAGAACTTAGCTTTGAAAATGGCTCAGGAGAACAAAGATGTCGCAGCCCAAACATGGGAAAAATGGAACAATAACGTCATTTACAACAAAAATTTCTGATGTCGTAATCTGTATCAATATCTCTCATTCTTGGAGAGATTTCTAATTTCATGATTTTTTTTTTTAAGAGACTCTTTTTTTTAAGCTTAAATTTAATTTTGAGTTATTTTTTTTTCTATTTGAATGACTTTTGCTTTGTTTTGTAGCTATAAAAGTATGTACTTATATATAAAACACTAATTTCGTCAAAATATTTCAGAAAGATTATATCCTCACTATTTTTAATATTTCTAAAATAAATGTAAAAAAAAACTACTTTTATATATAATACACTCAGTTATGTAGTCGAAGAAAAAATAAAAATATGTTTATATGTAATACACTCTGTTATATAGTCGAAGAACTTCTTACTACTGCAACTACAAACTAATTTTTTTTGATCATTTTTTTCGGGCCGGGCCGGGCCTCTTTGAAAATTTTCCGGTCCGGGCCGGGACAGGCCCGGAAAAATCTGCTTCGGGTCGGGTCGGGCCGGGCCGGGCCTCAAAATTGAGGCCCGTGCCCATCTCTAGTACAGACCGAGAGAGACATGCGAAGACCTAAGAAACGAACGTGAAAACAGTGAATAATGCGTTTCAAAAAATATTTGTTTTGAATTAATTTTATGAATAGAAACTACTAACCGATTTAAATGGTTATAGTCTCAAAAAACTCGTCATAGATTGAGGTTTGCGGCATTTGACTCGAACATTTATTTGTTTGTACTAGGGTCATTATTTGGCCAGTTAGGGGATGGAACCCAAAATTCAGTTTTAAAAAAAGGTAATAATTATAACATATTATTATAACATACCAAAAACGAATCCAATATTCTTCGTATTAGGCTGGTTTAAAAGGTAATTTTGTAAATTTTTCGAATATGCATGCTGAACATGCTCTTTCTTGTTCCTACGGCATCTATATTATAGATTGAAGTTCGTGAGGCATTTTTCTTTAATTTAAGCCTAATTTTGTATGGGGACCCCCCTAACGAGGGGAGATAGAGGGTAGGTATGTTTGAAGAAAATGTTTGGGGTAAAAAAATAATGGGGGTCGGTCCTATATATCAGCCCCCTAGGAGGGGTTTGACTGTAGTGACGGCCATTTTGTATGAATTTTTGCTCAAATTAAGGTAGTTTTATATGGGAGCCCCCTTAAGGGGGGGAGATAGAGGTTAAGTATGTTCGAAGAAAATGTTAGGGGGACAAAGTTAATGGGGGTCGGTCATACATTTGACTCCTCTAGGAGCACTCTGGGGCTAGTTAGGAAGATAGGGGGAAAAGTTTTTAAAAAATTATTTTTGTATGGGAGCCCCCTTTAGGAGGGGAGATAGGGGGTAGGTTTGTTCAGAAAAAATGTTCGGAGTAAAAAAATAATGGGGGTTGGCCATACGTTATATATCCGTAGGGGCGCCTTGTGGGGAGTTAAGGGCCGTTTCCTCTCTATTTTTGCCAATTTCCCAAACTTCAATTGAAAACTGCCACGGGTTCCCGTTATCCGATTGCCTCCAAATTTCTCACGTTTCTCCTCCATGTCTAATGGAACAATTCTGGACCCTGAGACCGATCAGAAACTCGCTACAAAATTTCTCCATAGAGTTAAGAGCAGCCCTAATGGACATAATGCTGGTTTTTAGAAAAGTTTTGGACTGTGGTATTACTATTTGTTAATGTTTTTGGCTAGGCTGTTTCATTTGAAAAATTTTTACTAACAGCTCTATTTGGCTGGAAGTTTGATTGTCGTAAGGCATCCACGCTTGGATTCAGTACGGTGGGTAGATCGTTAATCTCCTTTGGAGTAACATAACTTTGAATTTCATTAATATTTCTTGGTTTAGATCTAGATTCTCTTATTACTTTTTCGGCTTTCCTACAACACATTTTTAATTCTGACAGTGTAGAAGTTTTGCTGGCAAAAATCATTGTGGCGAGTTGACCGCGTAGATTGCTTTTGATGATTTCTACCAGTTATTTTTCCACAATTCGATTTTGCAATCGGAAACTGATATTATGAATGTCGGTGTAGAAATCATCAAAGCTTTCACCTAACTGTTGCTTTCTTTCTACTAGTTCTTTTATAATTTTGAGGTCAATCTGCATGGTTTTGTAATGGTTCAAAAGCTCTCTTTGGACGTCATCATAATGTAGCTCTAGATTGTTTTTATTATCCTCCAAAAACTGCCAGTACCATTTTGACGCGCCATCCTTCAAAAGGCAATGAAAGTTACGAAATAAAATATTATCTGAGACTGCGTGTGTTTCTGCTAATCGGTTTATGCGAAATAAGAAGCTCTCAACTGTCATTTCTTTAGTGGTACCATCAAATTTTATGTGCCATTTATTGAGGTCTACATTATTAGGTCTTTCATGAGCTGCTTATGGCTCATTTATTCTGGAATGGTTCATATGTTCGAACTGTTGGGGTATTGTCCCTAACCCTAATGGTGCTTCTGCAGGGGTAGACTGTGTGTGTCTCATAGGTTGTGAAGCGCTATTTTCTAGTCCTATAATTCAACCTTCCACTCCTTCAAATTTATTTTGCATTAGTTTCAATTCCTTCATACATTCATTCAAGAATTTGTTATTAGTAGACATCATTATGGCCAGATTGGTCATTTGCATCTGCCATGAAACATTCATATCGCCATGGTACCCTTCCGCTGGTTGGTCTGTTACTGGGCCCTAGGCTTTACCTATATCTGGGCAAACTTGGTCTGCGGGTGAATTCCCTATTGCTCCCTGTTCTTCTTCGTTCATCATTTCGGATATTTTGTCTATTGCTATAGAAAACCCACGCAGGCTTAATGCTTGGGTTTTACTACTTTGATTTGAGCTCACACCCGCAGATGTGGTTGTTAAATTGTCTCTTGAGGCTTGTTGTAATTGTTTATAACGATTTCTGGTCAAGATTTGATCAGAATAATATCTACCTTCAATTTCTTTGTCCATAAAAAAATTTTCGTGAATGAATTTTTGCGTTTGCTTTCTCTCACCTTTCTTTTTCTAAAAGAAAAATAGAAAAAAATTTATATACAACTGATGAAAAAAAACTTTAATGGCTGCTATCTTTGGAGTACTTCCCTGGGAATTCTGACGGATATATACCTTTCTTTTTGTCCGTTTATGTCGCGTTCGAGTCCACTACGCCCCCTCCCTCCCTTTTAAATTGTTTAGTCTACCTGACCCACTGTCCATGAAATATAACAATCAATCATGATACAGGCTTTTCAGGCAGTTCAAACAAAATTTTTGTTTTGATTTTCCATTTTACCCCCGTGTATACCTTCATGACAAAGAACAAAATCACACCCGGACCTGGGCCCTGCTGGTGAAGCTCCCTTGTCACAAATATACTTTACCAAAATTATGAATTTAAACATTCGAGTAACTTATTGCCATTCTACACAAAATTTTCAGCTTGTGTTTACTAAAAATTTGCTGCAGATACTAGCAGTACTCAAACATACCCTCCCACTGGTTACAGTTTCCCTACTTGACATTTTTGTGTAGGCTTGATAGAAAAAAAAATTTTTTTTTTAGTTTTTTTTTTTAAACTTATTGAATCTACAAAAGAAAATAGTTCTGTCGTCAGATAAAAAAAAGAGAGAAGACAAAATACATATATACAGGAGATTTCCGATGTAACGAGCTCAATGTTGCCAGCACTTCTTGTTAAATCGAATTTCTCGTTAAATTGAGTACCATCACAAAATCATTTTTTTGTTATTGTAAGAGATTAAAATTATAAATTGGGATTATAAACAATTTTTTATTTCAAAAGAATTATTATAACAAAAAAAAAAAACATAACTCTTCATTTTGGTTCATATTAAACATATACATAACGTCTATGTAAACAGAGTAAAAAACTTATGAGATCACGTTTTGTTTAAATTATAAAATACATAGGTAATATGGGGGGGGGGGGGGGCATACTTTTATAAGCCGAACCAGGCCCGTACGCAGGGGCAGTGCCGTAGCAATTCTGTTTTGCGTGGAGGGGAAAAATAATTTTTTCAATTTTAACGTCTATTTTAATTAAAACCATATTACATGCACGCTTTCAATGCAAGCGTTTAACGGACCTTAAGGAATCGTATCGAATGAATACTTTTTTAAAGCGTGTTAGAAAAAATCAGCTGTTCTTCTTAGAGCTATTATACACGAGACGATATAAGCGGGGTAGGCAAACAGTTCAATTCTAAAAGTGCTGCCACACGCACGCTTTTTCTCTCTTATAGCATACATTTTTCCTACTCTCCGCGAAAAATCCCTTTTTTAAAACAAGTATGCTTATAAGGTGGTTGAGCCAAATAAAACCAACTGCTTTATAAGGTCCGATTTTCAGAAAACATATTTCTAGCACTCCCAGCATAATGATTTTTGGCATGTTCTAAAGGGCTTATATTTACTTCACAAAGCAAACAAAATTGCATCGATTTTGTAGCTGAGTGAATAGTAATCTTCCAACAAAGTCTACAGAAGTGAAAACAACGTGCTTGATCTAATTTTGCGTGAGAAGAAGAACAACGTTTTTCTAAAAGTTGTTGATAATTTTGTAAAGTCTTGATGCTCATACCAAAAGTCGGACTTTATTCAAATTAAAAAGGATGGAAACAACCCCTGGCATTGCTGTATTCCGAATAAAACGTAAAATTATATTGAGTGGTTTTAATAAGGCATACAATGGTCACCTTGCAACTGGTTCTTAAAAAAAATTTTTTTGGAGGCCCTAAATGGACCTTAATATACCAAGCACTTAAAAACAATGAGAAAGAAGGCCTTTCACTGCAATGGGCAGCAAGTTAACAAAATAAGTATCGATAAAACATTGTACCTGCACTTCAATATACAACTTTCAGTTTTAATTATATTATTTTATATAAGAAGAGCTGTGCAGAGTATTTATTTTAATTTTTGATCTCAAACAATATTTACAATGAAATCAGATAAAAATTTTATCTTTTTCTTTAATTGTTCGCACGTTTTTGAGAGCAATCAGAATTTGGCCTTATTAAGACATGGGGTTCCTCATATGGCAAAAAAAGGACAATTTATAAAATGTCTCAACTGAATACTTTTAAACACTTTTTTGTACTTTTTTTTACATTTTCGGATAAAGAAGGTTAAATAAAAGTGATTAAGATCCAAACTCTTTCTAAGTTTAACCAATTTCCGACTTTCCAACGTCTTTAACACGCCTTTGTGAATACCCCTATAGTTTTAAAAATTCACATTTTCCCCCTTTTGCCTTATCCCCAAAAATGGGGAAATTTCCATTATCTAGCAGCACTTTAATTGATGAAACCGTTTTTCCGATACGAATTGACAAAGAAATAAAAAATATGGTGCGTTAAAAGACAATTGACGAACAAAACCATTCATTTAAAATTCAATAAACTAAAAAACCGCAAAGTGCAATTATATTGAATATGATTGAATATCATTGTTTTTTCGATTGTCATTTATTTTTTCTCCTTTTTTTAATTTTTTTCATGGGCAAAAACAAAAATGCGTGGGGGGCAAAGCCCCCTCTTGCCCCTATGGTTGCTACGGCACTGCGCAGGGGGAGGGTTTTGGGGGTTCAAAAATTTTGATAGACTTTCTTGTGCCGAATTGTTCAAAACATACGAATTTGTTTTGCATGATAAATTTCCAGACACATGGATAAGTGAGGTTGAAATTTGGAGGAAACGCATCGAAAATGTAAATATTCAAAATTCGTTAGAGGCTCTTGACATTTGTAGGCCAGAAGCTTTTTCAAATGTTAATATTATACTCCGGATCATGGCCGTTTTGCCTGCTACCACGTCAGGAAACGAACGGTCATTTTCTACTCTGCGACGCTTGAAAACGTACTTGAGGTCAACAATAAAAGAAGATCGTTTAAATGGACTTGCCGCTTAAAATATGCATCACAATATTCCAGTTAATGTAGAGTCAGTAATGAAAGAATTTTTTTCGGTACCTCGAAGAATCGCATTGTTGACAGAAAAATAATAAAATAATGCAAATGGCAAATTAAGACATGAAACTATTGATCACGTATGTTATGGATATTTTCCAACGACCATGCAATTAAAATCATAAACCAAGAAATGGAACAAATTGGTCAAACCTTGAAAACCATTAAAACAAAATTATCTATCGAAAAAACTTTCCCATTAGAAAAGCAATTGATTCTAATTTTTACCATTTAACTTCATTTGATGACCTTTTTGTTAGACATAAAACTTTAAAATTCAACGACTTTCTTTTAGAAATCAAATTTTCATAAACCCCCCAAAAATCCCGAAAAATTCCCACCAACTAAAAAAAAATCCCCACAATTCTTTACGTTTTTCCCTGCCACAAATATCGTTTTATTTTTTTTAAATAATATGCCTCTTGCATACAAAAATGTATGAGTAGCCATGAATATGGTAGGCTAATATTTTTTGAGAATCTTTCAGGATAGTCTGGAACTCCGAATCGTACTAAAGTCATTTGAAATTTTTTTTTTTTTTTTTCAAAAATAAAAAGTTTCATTCAAAAATTTTGTTTTTTTGTTGTGGTTCAAGTAAAAATGATTTCATTAAAAATATGAATAGGCCTTATCTTGCAGCGGTAAATAAAACAGTTTTCAATTTATTCAAAAAAGCCTATACAAATACTATTTCAATTTTCAAAATTGTAGACTATCGACGCTTCGACCGAACTTTTTCACATAAACACAGATTGGCATAGTTTTTATTTTGTCTTTTTATTTTTATGACAAGCAAATTTATACAAAATTTTTTAAATACTTTGGAATACATCACAAATTCCGTACATTTGCCGATTTTAAGAAATCTATACTTTTGTCCCTACAAGTCAGTTTTTGTAAAAAAAATCCCTAAAAATGTTTAAGGAAATTTCCCTACAATTGGCAGCACTATAAACAGATGAATGGCTGTCAAACCAAATCCTCTCAATGGCGATATAGTCGTGTGAACGCTTGGATTTCGATATGGATTTCACGAAATCCAAGTGCCGAGATCCCGGGATTTCGATCCTCGTCTGAATGGCATATATTAAAAATAAAATCTACATTTTTCCCTACGAAAAAATTGAAAGATTCAATAATTTCGTAAGCGTTAAAAAAGGGGAAGGGGCTTGAGAAATCTTTTGCTTGATTACATGGCGAGTCTGATTTATACCAGACCCGTACCAATTCAACTTCCTGCGGGGGGAAAAATTTCCACAATTTTTTTTCTTTTAATTTTCGTAATTCCTTCCACCTAAGACCAAGAATCGTGGTGGGACAAAGCCCCTCCTAGCCCCTAGGTTTGATACGCGACTAATTTCTACTAACGTAAGCTTACGTGGGGATTTGGGGATAAAAATTGACATCACTGAACAACTGTGCACAAATAAAGCGGTAATTCCAATAGCGCCTGCACTTTTTCGATTTCACGCAGGTCACGCAAAATTGAACATTACTATTCATATTATACATTGACTGCTTGCGGCAGTTGGCGCAGCACACGCGCTTTTAGACTCCTCGCTTAACTATTTCTTGGATTCCTCTTTGTTTCTCTTTATGCTATTTCACTGATTTCTTATGTTGCTCGCTAAACCGAGTGCACACAAAAATTTTTGTGCCATTTTGCTCGTTATATAAGATACTCAATGGAACGAATTTAAATGCTCGTTAAATGCGAAACTCGCTAACGCGAATACTCGTTAAATCGGAAATCTCCTGTGTATAGAAATAAAGAAAGAGGTGGAAAAAGGATTGTCTGTACGCAAAAAAAAAGAAACAAGATGGTCTGTTCGTTGGGCGCCAGTGTAGTCGTTTTGGTTATGTACGAGTTGTTGTTGTTGTTTGCGGTGGCGGGTTCGGCACGGTGGCATCCATCCGGCTAGCTCGCCGCATGGCGTGGGGCCTTGCCACCCCGCACAACAACCCTCCACGATTATACAAGAGTTCGTGCCGAGTGGGGTTAAAAAAAAAATGAGAAAAGAAAAAAAAATTAAGCAAAATTGAAAAAAAAAACATGAAACGAAAGAGAAAAAAAATATTCTTGAAATGGGAATCCTACACAAAAAAATGTCTTCTGTCCGGCTTATGCACACTTTCACACTCCTAATTTTCCCTAGTGGGCTACATTCATTCATACAAACACACATTCACTTCCCATATCCCCTCTTTCACACCTCCTTTCACGCCTGCTCTACTAAAAGAAATATAGGACCCACCCAGTAGCGTGTCCAGGGGGGGCCTATAGGGGCTAAAGCCCCCCCCCCCCCCCCCCCCCCCCCCAGAACCCGAGCTAAATATATACGGTAATATAGAATTATTTTTGCGAAGACAGGAGAATATTTAGATATAGTATTTTTTTAGTGTAGGATTCATAAAGAACTTCAAACCAAAGACTGGAGAAGTCTTCAAGGTAATAGCTAAGCTTAAAAATATCAATTTGAGTAGCCATATCAGCAGTAATGCTGACTTTGGCTATTAAATCGCCAGTTAAAGAAAAGTACTGGCGGTCTTTGGCGTTTTTTTTTTGGTTTCGGTTGGCGATTTGTTTCACAGATTGGCTGGCAGCCCTGAATTGTATTTTTGCGACATTAAAGTCGAAATTGTAGGCATGTTCAATTTTGAGATAATATCGATTTTACGATACCATATGGTTTCCCCGAAGCCATATCGATACTACGATACTTCAGACAAAAAATATCGATATATCGATATTTTGGCTATGAACCAAAATTTAAATTTTTGCCATGTTAAGCCTAGAAAATCCACAGTCAGACGTATGAAACACGTTTCCAAAATATCCATTTTGAATGCATGAGATAGAAAGTGACTCACAGATTGTCCCAGAAAATATAAACGGAAAAATTTTTTTTGCTCCTTTCGTTGGCGCCATGTCGCTTCTAAGTAAACTATAAGAATGTATGTGAAGTCAAAACAGGTTGAGTAGTAAGTTCTGACTGGTTTCTTTATTCAAAATGTTTCGTTTTTATACTATTTTGGATGTTTACAAAAATGCTTAAATAAAGGTTTCTTAAACAAAATAACTTACGTCTGCAATATTCAAAGCAAGGGAAATTCGGCGATAAATGAACATATCGATTTTCATGCAAAAGTGGTCATTGAACCTAACCGCACCAAATGCATCGAAGTATTGTTTATTGAATCAACAAGTGCATTCCAAATGCTATGCACTTTTGGGGTTCAGTGACTTTATATTGTACTGTGCTTATCGCGATCATAAGACTTGTGCGAAGCGCAATGAACCAAGTTGGAAATATGATGCGCCGCGTGAGCTTCGGCATTCTGAGTACATTTGTTTATTATGCTTTTGCGCCGCGTGAGGTTCGGCGACTTCAGTGCGTTTGTTCTTTATGCTTTGATATGTCATTCGTTCACCACATATGTATGTAAATATCGAATTTCAAATATCGATACCGGCAATACCATGTCTTCACAATATCGATATATGATACGTCAAATTTTAAGCTCAAATAACGATATATCGGTATCGATATTGCCCATCCCTACGAAATTGCCAAAAACGAACAACTGAAATTATGGACATCAGAAGATTTTTAGCGAAAAGACCACATTCACCGGACTCGGATCAACATTTCTCTTCAACTGAACTGTTGAAATCAACGCAAAATGTTGAAACGACACCAAAGGAAGGTAATTTTATTACAAAGATATTACTACTTGACACACTCTGTTCCGAGGGTATATTGCGTTTGTGCGTTCGTGTTTAACATCCAGAACGACTCGAGATAGACCATACGGAATGTGTATGATAATGATCAGCGTTGCCAGGAGATTCGATTTAGCCATTTCCGTATTCCTGTCTGTCTGCTCGTCGGTCTGTCCGTCGCTCTGTCTGTCCGTATACAGTTTTCTTATCGAAGTGGTTCAATAAATTTTTTTACAGCTGAAATAAGACAAATGTCATATGATATAGGATCATGCCTCCAAAAACGTAATGCTTTGCAAAAGGAAGAAATTCGAAATTATTTGATGCATACCGAAACTCCGGATTCTACTTTCAATTTTCCTGCTGTTATGGAAGGGGGTCAAATGAGGAAATTCAAATATAACTGGCTAGAGCGCTTCAAATGGTTGGCTTACAGTAAATCCAAAAATGGAGCATTTTGCAAATATTGCGTTCTATTCGCACCAAATTATGGTGGTTTTACTTCTAGTCAGGTATAGCGGCATATTATTTTACACCCAGACGTCGCTTTGCTTCCTTTAGTTTTACGTTTGTTTTTTTGAAATTTTTGCAATTTTTTCTTCAATAACTGTTATAGAAGAATGAAATAAATATTTATTGTTTGAAACTCTATAAAAGAGAAATTTTTTTTTAAATATAAATTTTAATAGTCATAGTCGACTTTTTTTCTTTTAGTTTCTTATAACTGTTATGTCTCTGATTATTTCGTTTTAATTAAATTGTTTTTTTTTCTTTTTGTATGTACACAATAAAATTATATATAATTTTTGTTTATTATATGTTCACTTTGTTCAATTTTCTTTTTAAAAAGTACTACTTTCGTAACCCTGGAACCTATCTTCGATCTTAACATGGTTTGCGTTAGAAAATCATAGTTCATTTTGCTTCGTTTTATTTTGCGTTGCGTTTTTTTTTTTTTTGAAACGCAAACACGACGCAAAGCGGAGTCTGGGTGTATTCAATTCTCTTCATACATAATTTAGAAGTATACAATATATTTAATAAATTTTGTTATAGTATTTGAAAACTTTTGTCACTGTTCCGTTGACTAAGTACAAGAAAGCTCTCGAAGAAATGAATCGCCACCACCTCTTACAGTACCATCGTTTTAGTGAAGAAAAAGCCCTTTGTTTCATTAAAAACATGGAAACGCAAAAGTACAATTCTATTGATTTCCTTCTCGACAAGAAGAAGAAGGAAGTAGTGGAGAACAATCGAAAGCGTTTGGGCCCGATAGTAAAAACCATTCTTTTTTGTTCGCATAATAACTTGCCTTTGCGGGGGCACAGAGACTCTGGGGACATGAAGACTGAAGGAAAACATGAGTTCGCATTGTCAGGCAAACAAGGAGTTTTCCGAGCTCTGTTAGCGTTTCGCATACAAGCAGGTGATGCAGATTTGAGAACGCACTTGGAAACAGCGCCCAATAACTGCGCTATGATCAGTAATACCGTCCAGAACGAAGTTATAGACGTCATTGGGGCAGCAATCCGGTCGAAGATAGTCGAGCGAATAAAAAAATCCAAATTTTTCGCCATAATTTGTGACGAAACAATTGATGCAGGTAAAATAGTGCAGTTGACTCTTTGCGTTCGATATGTCGATGTGGACGAAGATATTGTCCGTGAAGATTTTCTTGGATTCATCCAACTAAAGTGCACGACTGGGAAGAATGTCACAGAGCAAATCGAAAAAGAATTGAAAGCCCTTGATTTAGATATCGCTTTCCTGCGCGGACAAGGATACGACGGAGGGTCAAACTTCTCTGGCAAAGAAAATGGAGTCCAGGCACTGATACGTGAAAAACAACCCTTGGCATTCTATACGCATTGTTTCAGCCACTCATTGGGTTTATGCCTTTCAAAAGCGTGTGAAGTTCAAGATATCCGCAACATGCTCGGAACAGTTGCGTCAGTGAATAATTTTTTTACACAATCTGGCAAAAGAACGCAAGTTTTGCAGGATGAAATCCGAAATGAAGCTCCAGAGGCAAAGAAAACTCGATTGATCACTCTCTGTCCTACTCGTTGGGTCGAAAAACAGGAATGTATATACACATTCAACGAACTTCTGCCGTGCATTTTTGGAGCTTTGGAAAATCTCAAGAATGATAGAGACAGTGAGACATCATCGAAGGCCACACAACTCTTGAGCGCGATTGAGAAAACCGAATTTCTCATCTCTCTGCAAGTATTCACCACTGTCAATGCTCCAATACTGACGCTCAGCAGGACTCTCCAGTCACCAGAACTCCAAATATCATCAGCTTGTACTCACGTCGCAAATGTTATTGAGGTGTTACTTGAAACGAGAAAGGATGAAGCAGCTTTCAATGTCATATTTGAAGAGGCCAAAAAAATTTCGGATGAGTTGGGATTCGAGCTGAAAATTCCTCGCTTATACGGCCGGCAAAAAAACCGTACCAACATACGCACTGAGAATACGACGGTGCTGGAATACTTTCGGTATTTTGTTTTCCAAAGCAAACATTAAATTTGCGATAACTACTTAATACCGAGACTTAATAACGTAACTTTTTTTCAGTGCTACAATTTACTATCCTTTCTTGGACTTCATGATTTCCTTCCTGGGTTTGAGATTCAAAGGAAAATTTCTGGATATTCTAGCTTTGGAGGGTTTAATTCCAGCACATCATACCAAATACACTGTTGAAAAAATTGTCGAAACTTCGAAAATCTATGATAAGGATTTAAACACCTGCAGCGAAACCGAGCTCAAGCAAGAAATAATTTTGTGGCACAAAAATTGCAAGAGCACAGAGTTTAAGAAAGCTCAAACTGCACTCGAGGCCCTCCAGATTATCAAATCGGAGAATATCAACAATTTTTTCCCGAACGTTACGATATTGTTGCAATTATTTTCGACGATCCCTGTCACTTCGGCGTCAGCCGAAAGAACGTTTTCTTTGTTAAAAAGATTGAAAACGTATCTGCGTGTCAATATGTCCGAGCCCAGACTTAACGGATTGGCATTGGCCAACGTTCACAAAGAAATCGATATATCGACTGACGAAATAGTTGACATGTTTTGTCAAGCTAAACCCCGTCGTCTTGCAACATTAGACTGGACAGTCGAGGAATTTTAGATAGCTATTACTATATTTGTAACTATTACTACGTTTATACGTCAGCTTTAAGATAATAAAAATAGTTTGTATGTAGCGAACTCAACAGAATTGACCATTTCAGGCTTAAGTTTCTTTAGTTTACAGCTAAAAACTTTGTTTTATCTCAAAAATTGAAAAATCCGGATATAAGAATAAAATATCTTGACAAAATTGACTTTATTATATAGCGAAACTTCTCTGCAAGAAAATTCTAAAGACTGAATTTTGAAAATGATTTAACACACTTACAGCTCTGATTACTTTAATACTATAGTTTTCTATTTTAACGAAGATCTCATAAATAAGTCAGAGAGTACATAAGTAGACGTTTTTATTTTGAAAAAAAAAATCATTGACGTGTTTTAGCCCCCCCCAAAGCCAAATCCTAGAACCGCCACTGGACCCACCCCCTTTCACTCCGCCTACACGTCCCTGTCGGAAGTCTGGAGCCTTCCCATCCACTGTGAGCCTAACATGCCCACAGCCGTGAGCGCGCTATCGTTCCTGCTCATCTTGAGCGCGCTCCCCTCTATCAGTCCTATTGTCCGTAGGTTGTCCTTAGTTCGTCCGTCCATAGTGCGTAAAAGAAAAATATATACATAAACCCATCATCCCTCCCAGAAGACTCCAAAAATAATCTCTTTTAGCAACTCATCTTACCAAAAAAATTATGTCCAAGTACTCTTCTTTTAGAGCAAGTAAAGAATGGTTTTTAAATTTCAAATCATATTATTATTGAATTTTTTTATTTTTATGGTTTTTTTATTTTTTATATATTATATAAATAAAAAAGAAAACGGAACAAAAGAATTTTTAGCGCAATTATTCTGACTTTAAATGTGACTTTGTCATATAGATCTTATTTCCTACTTAGTTACTTGCTGCGTAACTAGCTTAAACTTTAAGCCTTAAAGCATAAGGTGGTTTACAATCGTTTGATGGAAGAAGAAGAATGAGAACGCAAAAGGAACTTAAGAGAAACAAAGAGTACTAATATTATATATAAAGAGGTGACAATGTACTCTATCGGCTCTCTTTGCATTTTGAATATCATACCACACATATGGCGATACACTTCGTACCTAATGCCATTTCGTCCCATCTCATAATGCGAACAGTGATTGAAAACAGAAAAACGAAAGGCGAGTGTTAGAAGCTTGCGTAAAAGGACAATTCATGAATGAATTGTGCGTTTGTTTTCGCGCAAAGTAAAAGGGATGGAAGTTTTTTTATGCTTGTGCGCATGCAAAGGCTGCTTGACGATACGAAGAAAAAACAGCCGAACACAGTGTGCAATATTTGACTATTTCAAATCTTTCTTCAGACAAGTTCTATTTAACTTATTATTGATTTAATTTTTATAGTAAAATAAAAATTAAAATGTTATCAATTTGTTTCTAGACATTAAGAAAGCTATTTTGCTGAATTTTATATTCATAATTTATAGCTCATGAAAATTTTTTCATAAAATGAAAGGAAGAGAATCGGTATTTGCACACTGTATCATTCTTTTGAAATTTTTTTTAGTAGGATTGATTGAAATGAGCAAAATTCGTTCTTGGAAGGACGGTGGAAGGGAAAAGAAGATCTATATGTATGAGCATAACAATGTTTGTATGTATTAGTTGTAGTAAAAAGAAATCCATTATTTTTGCATTAAATTGAGGGCTTTATTTAAGATAGTTAGAATGACCCGATTAAGGTCAAATATGCGCCGTTTTGTTCGATAACTTGTTGCCATTTTAAAGGTAAATTCATTATGCCTCTCTCATATAAGCCCTCGTTCCTATTAGCAAAAACTTGAGACAGTCGAATTTCAGAAGCCTCTCTTGTAGCGAATGTTTCACCAGCAAAATTGTTCGCCATGGACAGGAACAGATGGTAATCACTTGGTGCCAGGTCCGGACTATAAGGTGGATGCAGAAGAACCTCCCAACCAAACTCCCGGAGCTTCTGGCGAGTCACTATCGATGTGTGTGGCCTGGCGTTGTCCTGATGGAACACAATTCCTCTCCTATTGGCCAAAGCTGGCCGCTTATGGGCGATTACTTCCTTCAGACGGTCCAATTGTTGACAGTAGAGTTCCGAGTTAAGAGTTTTGCCGTATGGGAGCAGCTCATAGTAGATAATTCCCTGCCAATCCCACCAAACACACAGCAAAACCTTCCTGGCCGTCAATCCTGGCTTGGCCACCGTTTCCGCCGGTTCACCGTGTTTCGACCACGACCGTTTTCGCTTGACATTGTCGTAAGTGACCCACTTTTCATCACCAGTCACCAACCGCTTCAGAAATGGGTCGATTTTGTTGCGGTTCAGCAGCGATTCGCAGATGGAAATTCGGTCTATGAGGTTTTTTTGCGTTAACTCGTGTGGCACCCATACATCGAGCTTCTTTGTGTATCCAGCCTTATTCAAATGGTTCCAAACGGTTTTTTGTGCAATCTTTAGCTCTTTTGCAATCGAAACAGTGCTAACATGACGGTCGGACTCGATAATTTCCATGATTTTATCGACATTTTCGACAATTGGCCTTCCAGTGCGTGGTGCATCCTTGACATCGAAGTTACCGGAACGGAATCGACGAAACCAAAATTGCGCATGATTGGCTGTTACAGTATCAGGTCCATAAACGCTATTCACATTTTCAGCCGCCTGGCTTGCGTTTTCTCCCTTATCGAAGAAAAACTGTAAAATGTAGCGAATTTTCTCTTTGCTGATGTCCATCTTTGACAAGCTCTCAAACAAAACTGAATCAATCAATCAAAAAAGTGTCAAAAAAGCTTTTTTAGTAGGAACTGTCATCTTTCTAATGCCCCCTAGCGGAACACGATCGGACTTATACAACGCGAGATGCAGATAAATAACGCCATCTATTGGAAAATTAATGGATTTCTTTTTACTACACCTATATTTAAAAAGGAATGATTCAGCTTGTTTACATTCGATGGTGCAAATACGTTGTCCGTTGAAGACCCATAAAAAAGATTTTTGAAAATTTCAGTTTTGCTATTGACTTCAACAGTTTTTCTTTTACATTTAAATTTAATATTTTGGTAATATTAAAAAAAAATCTTTAAATTAATTGAACAAATTTCAATATAAAGGCAATTCAAAAAGTCTTCTAAAAATCATTTTTAATTTAGCCCCACCTAAAGGGAGTATTTTTACAGCTGAAAATACTAATTTCAGCAGAGGAAAAATTTTAAAGAGATTTAATTGTTAATATCAAAAGTAAAACTACATTAGCATCAGAAAAACATCAGGGAAAAAAATTTTTTCCGATTGCTAAAAATTTACATTTTATAATAGCAATGCTTGTACCCTAGGCCCGAAAAAATATTAAAGTAATTAAAATTAAAATATTAAAAGGGTCGAATTAAAACTAAAAAAACTAGCACATAATGTTACAAAAGGTATTCGAAGCGACCAGGCTTCCACCTTTTTCGCATTAAGCGCCGCGCAAGTCACCCTACAGAACCATACGGTAGTGACTTTGCATTGGTCACGTAGAAACAGGAAAACAACATAAGCGACCGACTCGAAAAACGATTTTTGAATTTTTCATTCGCCGAAAATTGCAAAGGCATACAACGGCCAAATGCAAACGTACGTATGTACATTTGCGCACACGCAAACTCATATATGCGCATAAGTGCGGCAAGCAATCGAAAGAATAACAGCACAGCGCTGAACTGCCGAAAAACTATAAGGAATGAAAACCGGTTCTCAATGCTTAAAGACGAGAAGTCAGATTTTTGTTTTTGTTTTGATCCTTTCTATAAATTCCTACATTTCGAATGTCTTTCTTTCCTCGATTTCATGCTTTTTGAGTGTTTCATTTGCTAAAGCATAGTGTATCGTCATCTACGTGGTATCATCGAGAACGAGTGAAAAATGGGATTTACCATAGAGTACGTTCGCGGCTCTTATATATATAAATACTCTTTGAGAGAAATCACTCAATTCTATTCTAATTGGACTATGTGGACGACCCCTTACTCTCAATCCGTCTAAGATTTAAACATCAAGAAATGCAACCTTATCGTTCGCAACATGTTGCAGCGAAAGGTGAAATTGTGGCGCCAAGCAGCGCTAAGATCAAAGAGATCAGTTGTCTTACAGCTATCACCTACAACGATTCGTAATCGCTTTTTAAATATTACTCTCGCGTTCTTTTAAAAGTACCTACTACACTCGTATACATGTATAAGTGGACCATAGACCACGCCCACCAAAAAATTTTATCCAGAGGGCGCTTATGAGCACGGTGGAAACTCATAAACCGACTCTCGTTCAATTCTTTTAGCAATTGTGGGTGTAGGTGTTATTTTTCTAACACAGCTCTTGGGCCACGCCCCTTTTTTTAATTTTAAAATGACATTTGGGGCCTCAAAGTCAGCTCATATATCAAATTTCATGCAAATATCTTAAAAATTCAAGATTTCACTGCAATTTGTTATCTAGGAACAGACCCAAGTACTGGAGGTACCCGAAAAAATGATCCGATCAAGCCCATTCTAGACATTAACAAAGGTAATCAAACTAACTATCCATAGTGAAAATTTCAGATTTCTAGCTGCTTAAATAAAAAAGTTATAAGTTTATGCCACAAAAAATGGAAAAAACCCCAATGTGCATTGCTGTGAACAGGTTAGGAAAACCCATTCCGCAACAGCCGTCCTTATGTTGGCAGTAGCAACTCCTATGACTGGTTCCGGACCAAAAAAAGGTGTATCAGATGCAAGTTTGGCTAGCTTATCAGCTTTCTCGTTGCCTTCAACACCAGAGTGTCCTCTCACCCATCCTGAGGGTTGCCATTTGGTAGAAAAAATTTTGAACGTTATTTTTTGACACAGCACACATTTTAGTAGTGCGTGTTTCAAGTGGTTTGACAGAAGTGCAATGAAAAATCTCTGAAAATGGAAATTTTCTGTGAAAATGCATCCTGCATCCGGAACTGCATCCGGTTACCTCCAATCGCTCCAATTTCTAATCTTCATCCTAGTACAAATACAATATAGCAAATGTATAATGTGAGGTATCCGGTGGCTGGATATAGATGGTATCCGGTATCCGACCGGATACTAAATTTAAGGCCGGATAGGTCAGATACCGAATAGTGGCAGGATATCCGTTGCAACTCCAGCAAAGACTACCAGTAAAAATGACCAAATTCGACCCTTGTCGAAGTTTTTATGTTTATTTTGCAGAAGAATATATTAAGATTTTTATGTTTTGTGGTCTTTATATTTCATTGTAAAAAAAGTTAAAGTAACTAAAGAAATCATTTTCCTGTGGTAACATACCAATAGAGTGATCTCAAGCTATAAAGTCTGAAAATTGCCTTTAATTGTTTTATTGTTAGATTAAGTTTAAAACAAATCCTTTTTTTTTATTAAAATTGCATCTCTTATTTAAAATTAGTAGATATTCTAAGGGATAAAAACAAAAAAAAAAAATACAATACTTTCTCATGAAGGTAGAACCCATCCCGTAAAGATAGCGGTCTGTGAGACCGCACGTCCATGGTAGTGTAACAAAAATGGAACGTCAGTTAAAGGTTAAAAACATTGAATCCAACTCGCTTTTCTGGAAGGTACGACGCTGTTCATGCTTTAAAACAAAGGTTTGGGGATGTAGTTAAATGTTTGAGCCAAATCATACTAAAAACAGAAAAGTCTAGCGAAAAGAACATGGCATTAGGAATTCAAAAAAAAAAATTTTAACTTTTGACTTTGTTTTCCTTCTTGTGCTTCAAGACGAAATATTACGGATAATGAACTTACCATCAAAATCATTGCAGTCTGAAAAAATCGATCTTCTTTTTGCACATGATCATCTTCAAAATGCTTTACATAGTATAAAATGCTTGCGGGAAAATTTTCAATCATTACCAGTAAACGTTTCAGAAATTTGCGACAAATGGAAAATAGAGAAAAAGTTTTCAGACAAAAGAGTCAAGTCTCACTTTAATGAATTGCCACATGATGAAAGATTTACTGATCCCTAAAAACGTCAATACTTTTTACCCGATGATAGGTACAGTATTATCGCAACTTGAAAATAGATTTGCTGGAATGAAGAATGTTTTAGATATTTACAAAATCCTGCAACCTCAATATCTAATAAATTCATCGAAGAGCGAATTGGAGCGAGAGGCTGATCTGTTTTTCAAAACTTTCTCAAATGATGTGTCACCTTCTTTTTCTTCTCAGTTGCTTTCTGTCAGGTCGACATTTTCACAAGAGATCAGTTCAATGAAAAATGCAAAAGAGTTAGCTAATTTTTTGGTCATTCAGAATTCGTCATTGTGTTCAAGTTATCCAGATGTGTGCACAGCGTTTCTGAAGTTCCTAACTGTCCCTGTCACTACTGCGAAAGCTGAGCGGACTTTCTTCAAATTGAAGTTGATAAAAAACTATTTGCGTAGCTCAATGGGACAAGACAGACTGACAAATTTAGCAATATTATCTATCGATAATCAAAGAGCGCGCAAGGATGACACAAATAAAATGATAGACGAATTTGCTATGATGAAATCTAGAAAAAAGAGATTTTATTTTTAAGTTTTTGCTTTTTAATGAAACGAAATGTTTAAGAGCGCCTGTTTAACATAACAAATATATCATGAATATCACGACTGTTTGTAAAAGTTAGTGTAAGATGTGAATAAAAATTTTTAATTGACAAAATACTGTTATTTTTGCTTTGAATTTGCACAATATTATTGTGACGAGTAATTTTTAGGTGGGGCCCCCAAATTTGGTTTTGCCCCGGGGCCCCTTCAGCTCTACTTTCGGCCCTGTACATGACTATTTTAGCAGAGGTGGCAGAATGTTTGACACAAGCTAATTTGACCATCAATGTTGAGAAGAGTAAGTTTTGCTTCCAGGAACTCAGATATTTAGGCTTTGTGGTGGGTAATGGTCATATACGAACAGATGACAGCAAAATTGAAGCAATAAAAAACTTTCCGGTACCTAAAACCCCAAGACAACTTCGCCGATTTCTCGGAATGGCAGGGTGGTATAGGAGGTTCATTAAAGATTATGCCACAGTAGCTTCCTCATTACATTCCTGTCTCACCAAGGAAAAAATAAAAAAATTTTGCATAGATGAAAACGCCCTTACTGCTTTTGAGCAGCTTAAATTGGCAATGACTCAAGCGCCTGTATTTGTCAATCCAAACTTTAAAAAAGAATTCTTTATTCAATGTGACGCCTCTAATGAAGGTGTAGGTGGAGTTCTATTTCAACAAAATGAAGAAGGAGACGAGAGGCCCATAGCCTATATGTCCACTAAGCCTAATAAAGCGCAGAGGAACTATAGTGTGACAGAGCGTGAATGTTATGCAGCCATATTAGCAGTACAACGTTTTAGACCTTATGTGGAAGGACTCCCTTTCACTATAATCACCGACCACGCCAGCCTGAAATGGCTGATGAATCAAAAAGAACTCTCCGGTAGATTAGCGCGTTGGAGTCTAAAAGTCCAAGGATACGATTTCACAATAAAGCATAGGAAGGGATCTCAAAACATTGTGCCTGACACCCTTTCAAGAGCCAATATCGAAGAAGTCGATATCTGTTCAAAACTTGAGGTTGATTTAAGTTCAGACGAATTTCAATCCTTAGAATATCAGCAGCTAATTAAGAATGTGCTTAAAAATAGTCAAACATTACCAGATCTTTGCGTGTCAGAAGGGTTTGTGTACAAAAGAACACTACCATATAGTGGAGACCCAATTCAAGAGGACAGAGCTTGGAAGTTGTGGATACCAGAACCACTGAGAACAGAGTTAGTTAGTCAAGCTCATTCATCAAAAGCGGCAGGCCATGGGGGTATTAAAAAAACCGCAGAAAGGCTTAAATTAAAATACTATTGGCCAGGTTAAGCAAATGATGTGAAGTCCATGGTAAATAATTGCGAGACTTGTAAAGAAAATAGAAGCAGGATTTATGTTAAACGACCACCAATGGGTACACAGCAAAAAACACATCGACCTTTTCAGCGAATATACATTGACTTTATGGGACCCTACCCAAGGACTAAAGGGGGTAATGCTTTCATTTTTATCTGTTTAGACAATTTCACCAAATTCATATTCTTGAAACTAATACGCAAAGCTATAGTTACAGAAGTAGTAAAATATCTCGAACAAGACATATTTCACATTTTTGGGGTACACGAATTTATACACTCTGATAACGGAAAACAGTTTACCTCAGGTGCTTTCAAAAGTTTCTTAGAAAAATACGGCGTTACACACGTAAAGACAGCATTTTATTCACCACAGGCTAATGCCTCGAAACGAGTAAATAAATCTGTTTTACAAATAACCAGATCCTTTATAAAAAATTACCAACGTACTTGGGACCAACACTTTAGAGAAGCTGCTTTTGCCCTACGCAGTGCCTGGCATAGTACTATAAACATAGAACCTTTTTACGCCTTATTCGGTCTCCACATGATGCAACACGGTGCGTCATACAATGTCAGTAGGCAATTGCAATCAATAGGCCTTGAAGATTACAGAATAGACAATCAGGCAGACAAACAAAAGATAATACGAGACTGGGTGTTAAAAGAATTTAAAAAGTCCCATGATAAAGGCGCTAAAACCTATAACTTGCGCTGCAGAGAGATAAAATATAAAGAAGCCCAAATAGTTTTTAAAAATAACTTTAAACAAAGCAACCTCATAGAGGGTTATAATGCTAAACTGGCTCCTGCAAATGAGAAAGCAGTAATATTAAAATGTATCGGAAATTCACTCTACAAACTTGCAAACATGTCTGGTAAAAAGATCGGTGTCTACCATGCTAAAGATTTATTTGTAGCTTAAAAGTTTGAACTCAGAAAGGCATTTCTTTCCCAACAAGAAATGACCCGGCTAAGGTTCAGATTGGTAGAGCATTAGGGCGTGGTCGAAGCCACACATTAAGCGTAAAATCAAAAATAGGAACGTAAAAAGAAAGGGAAGAAAGACTCATGAATAGTTTATTGTTTTTTTTTTTTTTTTCTTTTCGAAGTCATTCCATTCCAAATTGTTCCATACGTGGTATCGATGACGTCGAGTCTGTTACATAACAAACCTGAAAAAGAAAAAAGTTTTAATTTGGTTTTGATTTTTTTTTAGATAAATAAAAAAAAAAAAAAATATATATATATAATATATATATATAAAAAGAAAATAATTTTAATTTTGTTTTTATTGATTTTTTTACATAAATAAAAAAAAAATAAAAAAAATAAAAATATATATATAAAATTTATTTTGATAAATTACCTCCCCCACTACAATTGCACTCAAGTTGTGAAGTCCTGCAATAGAAAAATGAAAAGAAAGCAAAAAAGAAAGTTTAATAAGAATGCTAATAAGTATATGCGTGTATATATTATATATCTACATAGGTATAGCCTTTTAGTTTTGCTTATAACAATTTCGCATACATATCACATACACATCACATACACATCACATACACCATCACATGCACAATTACATGCACGTATACTGATCCGAACACTTTTTATTTGCAACAGAAACGATGACTGAAGCAGGCGTCACGCTCCAGCTAACCAGCCAGCAATTTCGGGAATCCATGACCATAATCCAGGGAATCCAGCCCAGGTCAATTTAACTACCGGCTGACTTGATGCCAATACGAAATGGACGAGTAAAAGTAGTTCCAATGCCCGCTGGGAATGTAAAAACCGACGAAGAACTAATAGACACAAGAGACGAGCCTCGAAATTATCCCGTACAGCCGGAGGAGGCATCCGAAAGTTACAACGTAGACCTGCCCGCGACCGATATACACAACAACGACTGGGGTGGCTACGCAACCGAAGAAACAGAAACGCCGAAGCCAAAACTCAACGGCTACGAGAAAAATTTCAACGTACCGAAGGCTGAATTAAGTGATGGCATACCCATCGCGTTAAGAAACATCATTCGGGAAGCAGCGGCAAAGCGAGAGCCAGGAAAGCGACTAACTTTCACTAAAACTTTTAATAGCAAACCCAACCAGGTGCGGATCAAGGCATCTGGGAATATAAGGTATCCACAGCACGTCCGCCCAAGAAAGCAAAGCGTCGCCAGCACCCGTGGATTGGGATAGTCCAGAAAATCTATAAAGAGCAAACCAAATTTTTTTGTTATTTTTTTTTTTTGTTATTGAATTATGTTTTTGTTTTTGTTTTTGTTTTGTTAATACGTTGAAGAATTTAAGTTTTTCGTTTTAAGGTTAGTTTAAGATCAGATTAATAGGTTAAGAAAAGAAAAAAAAAGGATCACACAAATTAATAATTTAAGGAAAAGAACATATTAAGTCAGTAGGTTAAGAAAAAGTTTTAATTTTGTATTGTTGAAAGAAACAGAAAAAAGGAGAAGAAGAAAAGAGAGAAAATAAAAAATAATTTCAAAGGCAAAATTGAATCAAAAAGATAAATAATAAGATGTATTGAAATTTAAAATTGTTATTCCATACAATACTACAAGCGACACTTCCCAAAATCACTAAGACGGGTGAGGGGAGCTTGTATAAACCGACTTTGCCCATTCACAATCTGACTTTGCCCACAGTTAACACATTCACATAAAATAAACTGACTTTCACCACGATTTGTGTACATATGAACTCACACATCGACATTACAATTTGACTTTCAACACAGCAGAGCTCAATGCTTATTACCCTCTAGGAAGCGTGAGGTACATTGCCCGGATGCAAATAGTACTTTCACCAAAACTAAAGAACTAGTGCAAAGGGGGGTAGAGCTTCGTATAAAGCTCCGACTAGTATTGCATGGAAAAATGGTTTTTCGTGTCAGTAATAAGAGTTGCCATTATATAGTTGTTGCAAAGAGCGTTGGTGCTCCGAAATCAAAAATAAAATCTATCTTTGTATATTACAAATATTTTTGTAAATTAAACAAACACGAAAAATAATTCGGTGTCTTTTAAATATTGCGTATTGGAGGCTCAAAAAATTTTAGAACAAAAATAACCAAAAAACCACAAAATATTCAAAATTTTAAAGGAACTTTTCATACCAATTACCAATTGGTCCTCATAAAAAATCAAAAAAAGGAACTAGTGTTTTACTATACCCAATTTACCCAATTGGTTCCGAAATCACTAAAAAAGCGTTAGTTCAAGTGTACAATTAGTGATTTTTAGCCCACACGCAATGTTAATTTTGTACAGAGTAATACATAAACAGGGGTATAAAGAAGAACCAGTGCTGGTGGAATTAGAACTAGTAAAACGCTAGAGCTTAACTACTCATACTTCCTGCAGGGCTGTTGAACTGTTCACCACAGCAGCAGTGCTGTGGTTTTCAATTTTCGTTTAGTAGTGTTGGGGTGAGGGATAGAGATAGTGACCACGTACCTTTGTTTTCCGGACGGCGCTGGTTGCTGTGACGATTTTCGTGGTGTTTTATTAACTGTGAGAACGGCGGTTGCACGACGCGGATCGCTCGGGATTACACCGTTTGACTTACAAAAAATGTTACAAATAAAAATTATAATTTGCCTTCGTGGCGAGTTTGATTACGGAAAAACGAAATAACGAAAAATTGCCTTCTTGGCTTCCTCTTAGGGATAATTGGAATTCACTTTTTTTCTTTTGCGCTTTTATGTTTTCTTTTTACTTTAGATATAATTTTTTTTTACAAGCTCACTAATAATATTTTGTTGTGGTTCTTTTTTTTTTTTGTTCTTATTTTCGTATTTACGATTCACTGTGATTGGGGTTTTTGTTATTTCATATATAAAATTCAACTTCTTTTTTTTGTTGGGCGTTACGTAGGCGGTTTGCGTTCGAGAGCGTTTTATTCAAATTTTTAGTTGCGACCATTTTATTCGCGAGCACCAAACCGATTGAAAAAAACGTCGTCGTCGTCGCTCGATCTAGTGCTGTAGGGCAAGAAGGGGTATTCGATTAATTCGATTCTCGCCTAACTCTAAGGGCTCGGCTATCGAACGGCGGTAGCTGTGGTGAAGAACGAACATAACAGGTTGGCTGATAAGTCCCCGGTCTGACACATAGATGGCGTCGCTAGTATTAAATGCATATTATTTTTATATAGTGGCAACCTTCAAATGATTCGTGTCAAAATTTGACGTCAATTAGTTTGTGAGATAGAGCGTCTTTTGTGAAGCAACTTTTGTTATTGTGAAAAAAATGGAAAAAAAGGAATTTCGTGTTTTGATAAAATACTGTTTTCTGAAGGGAAAAAATACAGTGGAAGCAAAAACTTGGCTTGATAATGAGTTTCCGGACTCTGCCCCAGGAAAATCAAAAACAAATAATTGATTGGTATGCAAAATTCAAGCGTGGTGAAATGAGCACGGAGGACGGTGAACGCAGTGGACGCCCGAAAGAGGTGGTTACCGACGAAAACATCAAAAAAAATTCACAAATGATTTTGAATGACCGTAAAATGAATTGATCGAGATAGCAGAGGCCTTAAAGATATCAAAGGAACGTGTTGGTCATATCATTCATCAATATTTGGATATGAAAAAGCTCTGTGCAAAATGTGTGCCGCGCGAGCTCACATTTGACCAAAAACAACAACGTGTTGATGATTCTGAGCGGTGTTTGCAGCTGTTAACTCGCAATACACCCGAGTTTTTGCGTCGATATGTGACAATGGATGAAACATGGCTCTATCACTACACTCCTGAGTCCAATCGACAGTCGGCTGAGTGGACAGCGATCGGTGAACCGTCTCCGAAGCGTGGAAAGACTCAAAAGTCCGCTGGCAAAGTAATGGCTTCTGTTTTTTGGGATGGGCATGGAATAATTTTTCGATTATCTTGAGAAGGGAAAAACCATCAACAGTGACTATTATAATCGTTATTGGAGCGTTTCAAGGTCGAAATCGCGGCACAACGGCCCCATATGAGAAGAAAAAAGTGTTTTCCACCAAGACAACGCACCGTGCCACAAGTCATTGAGAACGATGGCAAAAAATTCATGAATTAGGCTTCGAATTGCTTCCCACCCACCGTATTCTTCAGATCTGGCCCCCAGCGACTTTTCTGTTTTCTCAGACCTCAAAAGGATGCTCGCAGGGAAAAAATTTGGCTACAATGAAAAGGTGATCGCCGAACTGAGGCATATTTTGAGGCAAAACCGAAGGAGTACTACCAAAATGGTATCAAAAAATTGGAAGGTCGTTATAATCGTTCTATCGCTCTTGAAGGGAACTATGTTGAATTATAAAAACGAATTTTGACAAAAAAATTTGTTTTTCTTTGTTAGACCGGGGACTTATCAGCCAACCTGTTACTGCCCGCCTTGCGCTACGCAATAAATATTTCCTGCTTACCTCTCTCGGCTGCGCAGGAATTCTCGCACCTCTTCAATCAGTTCCCGAATGATGACGGCATCAGACGGCCCGTGATCCGACCAGTCCCAACCAGTGGATGGGACCCTGGGGGACATTCTGCGTGGTTCCGGCGAGAGTTCGAATCGAACCCGCTGGCGTGGCTGCTCGCGGCCTCCCCGACGTCGAGCAAGCGGAGATGAGCGGCGCTCATTGACCCTGGACCGACAGCGACGGCGCACCTCATGCGGCTCCGATGGCGAGCGCCGGCCGCCATTTCTGGGGGGTCGTTCTATGGACTGCCGGCGTTCGGATCGGGAATGGCGATGGCGTCGACGAGAGCGGCGGCGGCGAGATGGCGGCAGAGGGTGAAGCGCTTGGGTCCTCTGGGGCCTCCACGGGCCGGGCTCATCAGGCGACGGCGACCGGCTCTCGCGATGCAGCAGCGTGTGATGAGGCTGGCCACAAATTTTGCAGGCCCACTGGGAGCGGCAATCTTTCCTTAAGTGGGACGGCTCCAGGCATCGAAAGCAGCACTTGTTTTGCTGCGTCGCCAACAGTCGCCTATCCCCGTCCCAGCGGCGGAAGCGACGACAGCGGCTCAAGCCATGGGCCCCGTCGCACACGACACACGACCGTTCTGTCATGTGGTTTATCTGAAACGAATAGGAGGTGTGGATGAGCGAATATGCAATGATAAATGATGAGAGGGGGAGAAGGGAGTGTTGCGAAGGGATGAGGACGACTAGTCATAAGGTTTCTGGCAACTCGACTGGCAACAGACAGAGCTTTGTAATCGGCCTTGTGATGATACCAAATTGTGTTTTTACGTCGACAATGCGCACAAGACCATCATCCCCCGGGTGGACTTGAACGATCCTTCCTTTTCTCCACTCAAATGGGGGCAGCTGAGCATCCAGGAGGACGACGAAATCGCCAACCTTTACATTCGGCTGCGGCATCTTCCATTTATCTCTCTTATGTAGATTAAGGAGATATTCCAATTTCCACCGTTGAGCGAATCGGTGATGTAGAATTTTCACTTTCTCCCATCGCGTAGTGAGCGGCAAATCAGCGTGTGATTCTTCAGGCCAAGCGGTAAGTGGAGGTCCTCGGAGGAAGTGCCCAGGTGTCAGTGCTAATAGGTCTGACGGATCATCTGACATTGGCGTGAGCGGACGCGAGTTCAAGACTCCTTCGATTCGTGCCAACAACGTGGCGAATTCTTCAAACGAGAATTTGTGCGGACCAGCTACCTTGACGAAGTGGATCTTGAAGCTTTTGACCGCCGCCTCCCATAATCCGCCCATATGAGGTGCGTGGGGCGGGATCAGATGCCATTCGAACCCTTGCAGGGAATATTTCCGTTGAAGGTCGTCAGCAGCACTCGAAACGAATTTAGCGAGTTCGGCGTCTAAAGCATTTTTGGCGCCAATGAAATTCCGGCTGTTGTCGGAGAAAATTCTCTTAGGGAGTCCCCGGCGTCCTATGAACCGATCGAATGCGGCCCGGAAAGACATAGTGGACAACTCCGAGCATAATTCGAGGTGAACCGCCTTAGTGGCGAAACACACAAACACGCTGACGTAGCCCTTGAGATATGGTGCCGTTCGAAGAGTGGAAGTTTTGATGTCAAATGGTCCGGCAAAGTCGACGCCGGTATGCGTAAACGGTAGCGACAACGTTGATCTTTCAGCTGGCAGAGCGGCCATCATCTGAGTCTTCACTCGTTGCTTATGGATGGTGCACGTATGACAGCGAGTGATGCAGCTCTTTATTTTTCGTTTTAATCGCGCGATGTAAAAGTTCTGTCGCACCATGCGAAACATGAGTTGAGCGCCACCATGCAGGAGCGTTTTATGTGCGAAGTCCAAATACAAGCGGCAAAACGTGGAGGCGGCAGGTATGATGATCGGATATCTTTCGTCTATCGTAAGATCTGCATGAATAAGCCGGCCATTGACGCGCAGCAGCCCATCATCGTCAAGCATAGGGTTCAGCGATAACAGCTCGCTCTTCTTTCCGAGTGGTTTTCCTTCACTGAGATCCTGATACTCGAGTGGATAATGAAATGTTTGTGAAAATAAAATTAAACGATTTCTCACCATCGTCAGCTCATCTTGCGACAGTGTAAGTGTGTTGGGACTTGGGACCATCTCTCTTCGCGCTTGTCTGTAGAAACGCATTACGTAGCCGATGACTCGAAGCGCTCGATCATACGATGAAAATCTGGCGAGAACGTCTTCCGATTCTGTAATGACGGTGAATGCGGCCGCCTTCCGCTCTTCAAGAGTTGTAGATGATGGGGATTCAAACTGGGGCCATTTCTCTGGCGATTCTACGAGCCATGACGGTCCTTGCCACCAAAGCGAATTTTCACAGAGATCCTGAGCTAGCATCCCTCGGGTACCCAAATCAGCTGGATTGTCTCGCGATCGTACATGGCGCCATGGAGTGTTGCCAACGTTGGTCAGAATTTCGGAAATTCGATTGGCGACGTAAGCTTTCCATGCATTTGGAGGACGTTTCAGCCATGCCAGCACGATCGAGGCGTCTGACCATAGAACCGTTTGATGTTCGTGAATATGAAGCTGAGCGTTGATCGATTTAACTAGTCTGGACAGAAGAACGGCGGCGCAGAGCTCGAGGCGCGGTAGGCTGACAGTTTGCAACGGAGCCACCTTAGATTTCGCCGTAAGCAAGTGAGCATAAACTTGGTTGGGACTCTCGATGCGGAGGTAGAGTGCTGCACAATATGCTCGCTCCGAAGCATCGCAGAATCCGTGGAGCTGAACTGTGACCGTAGGATCGTAGTGCACCCATCTCGGAATTTGAATTTGCTCGATGAATGCCAAATCAATGACGAAAGCGTTCCAGCGTTCCAAAGCCTCACTCGACACACCGCTGATCCCATTCAGTGCCTTCGAGCCACAGCTGTTGCATAAGAACCTTGGCGCGGATGATGATCGGCGTAAGCCATCCTGCTGGGTCGAATAGTTTTGCGATATCAGACAAAATTTGTCGCTTGGTCGTCGACGATGCAGCAGAATGAGTACTCAATTTGTATGAAAACCGATCAGCAATGGCATTCCAGCGGATCCCCAACATTTTTGCGTCGCTGGCAGATTTAAATTTCAAAAATTCGGCATCCAGCAGGTGTGAAGATGCGACATCCTTTAATAGTTCGGCATGATTCGCGGTCATCTTCTTCAACGGAAATCCCGCAGAGCCGAGCGTGCGAATGAGTTGCGTTTTTGCTGTACATGCCGCTTCGAGTGTATGGCCGCCTGATAGGACGTCGTCGACGTACGTTTCATTCTTCAAAATGAATGCTGCTTGAGGAGCGTCGTGCGCCGAGTCGTTTGCTAATTGATGAAGCGTCCGAATGGCCAAATATGGAGCACAGTTGACTCCAAACGTCACAGTTTTCAATTCATAATCCTTGACCGGTCCAGTCTCTTCCTCGCGAAATAGGATGCGTTGAAATGCTCGATCCTCTTCATGCACCAGTATCTGTCGATACATCTTCTCTATGTCGCCGTTAAACACGAATCGATAGAGCCTCCAGTTGAGCAAAAGGATGACCAAATCCGCTTGGAGCACCGGTCCGACATGAAGCACATCGTTCAACGATAAGGATGACGAGGTTTTCTGTGACGCATTGAAGACGACGCGCACTTTGGTGGAGGCACTCTCTGGCTTCATCACTGCATGATGGGGAAGATAAAAAGAAAGGAAATTATTTTCGTGTATAATTTCAGAATTGGAGCATGGCTCCATGTGATCATATTGTAGATACTCTGTTAACACGGAATTATAAGTGTCGCGCATAAGAGGCTGCTTCGCAAGTCGTCTCTCCAGGCTCTGGTATTGCGTCAGCGCTCCGAACCGCGATGCACCTAAGCGTAAGGCTGATTTGGAAAATTCGACCTTAAATGGTAGACGTACGACATATCTACCTTCGGAATTCTTAACGGTGGTTTGAGCATAAAGCTCTTCACAATAAACGTCCTCTGAAAGAGGCGGAGGGGAATGTGGAACCTCTTCTTGTTCCCAAAACGATTTGAGTAGCTCGGAGAGCGACTCATGGTTGTCTCCGGAGGAGACCTGCGTCGTAAACGCTTCGGTGGATTCGCTGGCGATGGGCCCACTCAAATACCACCCGAACACTGAATTTTGTGCTACGAGACTCCCTCCGACATTCATTTTGACTCCAGGTCGTAGTAATTTAGGCATAATATCGGAGCCGATGACCATATCGATGCGGCCTGGATTCATGAAGTGGGGTCGGCGAGCTCAAGCGATGAAAACTCTTGGGGATCCATGTTGGAGACCCGTGTCAACTTTGGTAACACCACGGCGTCGATCTGATCCTCGAACGTAGAACGAGGCGATGCGAGCATGATGGAACACTCTTTTTTTGCAACTTGGGTGCACTGCCCGCCCATACCGGATACGTTGCACACTTTGGGCGTAGTTGGAAGATTCAATTGGAGCTGCATCCGTTCCGTAATAAACGTCCTTTGAGATCCTTGGTCGAGAAGGGCTCGCACTAAAAAGCGCTCTCCTTGATGCAATATGTGTGTGAGCGCGGTCGGCAACAGTACTTGCGTCTGGCTAATCGATACGTGCGCATGTGCTTGCGAAGTGGATGATCCGTCGGCGGTTACAAAATTCGAAGTCTTCGGTGGCGCGGAAGCCTGCGCCGGATGGCTCGTCGGAGACGGGCCGTCAGCCTGAAGAGGCGTCGGTGTGGTTGAAGATCCTTGACCCTTTTGTGTAGCCGTTGGATTCGGAAAATGAAGAAGCGTATGATGCGATTTTCTGCACTTTGCGCAACGGAAGGTACTATTACACTTTGCCTTTTGATGACCAGTCGCAAGGCAGTTGAGACATCGATGGTGCTGCGAAACAGCTTGGACACGTTCGTCGACCGACATATTGAGAAACACATCACATTGGCGTAGAGGATAGTTGCCGCGACAGAGGACGCAGACTCCATTGGTCCGGTCTTGGGCGAGGAACACGTTCGTCGAAGGCACTTCGGATTTTACAGCGGGATGGGGAGCCTCCAATGCATTAAAGCTGGAAAGGCGTTCAACAACTTCATATCGCTTAGTCAAAAAGGCATTCATTTGTGGCCACGTTGGCACCTCTCGATGTGACGCCAATGACTGTTCCCAATGTGCGATCGTTTGCGCCGGAACACGCCTGGAACAGAAATGAACGAGCAGGGCATCCAAAATATCCACGACTCCATGACTCTTCAGCATCTTGAGGCAATCGTTGACGGTTGTTTGTATGCGCAGGATTCCTTCCGGCGTTTCATCTTGGATAGCAGGCAGGTCGAATAAATTTTTTAATTGATGATCGACGAGGATGCGTTTGTTCTCGTATCGCGCCTTAAGAGCCTCCCACGCATTCGTAAAGTTGTCGCCACACAGTGGATAGCCTTTAACGATAGCACCCGCTGCTCCCGTCGTCTTGCTGCGAAGATGGTATAACTTTTGTACTGGTGGCAGCCGAGGGTGATTGACGTAAACCGCGGTGAACATGTCTCGAAATGCTGGCCATTCACTATAGCCACCAGCAAAAACTTCAGTATCACACGGTGGTACCCTGATGAAATTGTCTTCTCCATGAAAGTCGTTAGGTGGAGGAGTTACCCGAGTGCTCGTCAGCGGTGGATGCTGGGGGGTGATTTCTCGTAGCATCTCCTGAAGCTTGGCTCTGGCTATCATCTGAAGATCGCGACACTCGTGATAACTAATTTCCGCTGAATCGGCCGCCTCTGGACTCCAGGTTCCTTGATCGACCGCTGCTCGATACGTTTGACGCACTTCATTCCAGTCGTACATCAGTTGTTCGATTTTAATCTCCAACAATTGCTCGCTTTGATTCATTGGATCGCTGTTCATGGCTGCATCGCACATGTTCTTGAGCTCAGCTACCGCGGAGTGAAAATGCCGTAAGGGATCCATATTGTTTACGGATGTTGATCACGAAACCCGATTCTAACGAGATGACTGTCCGAAGAATTCAATGCAAGCTCGATCAAATTCACCGTAAAAATGCGAGCAACTTCAATTATCGCCGGCTTTTGATGTGAACTGGATGCCTTTGTGAAAAAGAGATAAAAACCTCGTCCGAAAAGGAACAATACAAATTATAAAACGGCAACCGCAGTGCGTATAGGCGACCAATGCCTACCGTAGCGTACCTCAAATTTATTTACCTTAACCTTCGCAACACTCCACAAATTTCCTGCAACCCCAGATTCAATATTAAAAAATCCAAACGAGTTAATAAATTTTATTAAAATCAATTCCAATCTTTCAAAATAACAGTAAAATCAGCAGCTCCAATTTAAGAAATTGCAGTACGCCAAGAGACAAATTCAAATGATTTTTTTTAATGTTTGCCCACTGTCGCAGAATTTCATGCACGCTGTCTAAGCCACTTTTTCGTACGCACGGGCAGAGCACAGGCTGCGCGTAAGCAGCGCACAAGCAGAAGAGGAAAAGTGAGACTTTCAATAGCGATCGACAGAACGACCGAACGACCGAACTTCAAAGCGACGCTTTCAGTTGCCTTGTCACTGCGGCGAAAAGCGTAAAAACGAGAACTTGTGCGTGTGTGTGGTTGCAGGCGAACCGCGATTGCAATAGCTGTGGCAAGTTCGGTCGCACAAATTCCACTCGATCACGTTTGATGTTCGATGCGACACACTGCGTGGCAACTGACCAGCTCAACAATTGTCCCGTACGAAGTTTGACTAGAAGTACAGGCGCTATTTCAAAGCAAAGCAATGAAACAAAAAGAAAAACAACCGCAAGGCCTTGATGCTGGCTGTGTTCGTTCGCAAAAAGGGAACGAGAAAATCTAACGCTGCTGGCAGACCCGTTATATGGCTGTTGGTCTGCAGTATTCGTTGTGCACAAAAACCACCACCAAACGCGACACGGATGTGCGAGCGAGATAGATGATACGAATATGAAGAGAAAGGATGAGTCGAAACGGTGATGTGTTTCACGTGCTTGGATCGTGTTGCCCTTGACTTTTCTAGAGGTCAACTAGCGGCAGCGTGGCCTACTTTCTCGATTCCTACTAAGATTGTAAAATTGGTCCACCGGAGCCGATTCCAGGCTCCTGGCACGGGATCGCCAAATGTTGGGGTGAGGGATAGAGATAGTGACCACGTACCTTTGTTTTCCGGACGGCGCTGGTTGCTGTGACGATTTTCGTGGTGTTTTATTAACTGTGAGAACGGCGGTTGCACGACGCGGATCGCTCGGGATTACACCGTTTGACTTACAAAAAATGTTACAAAAAAAAATTATAATTTGCCTTCGTGGCGAGTTTGATTACGGAAAAACGAAATAACGAAAAATTGCTTCTTGGCTTCCTCTTAGGGATAATTGGAATTCACTTTTTTTCTTTTGCGCTTTTATGTTTTCTTTTTACTTTAGATATAATTTTTTTTTACAAGCTCACTAATAATATTTTGTTGTGGTTCTTTTTTTTTTTTTGGTTTCTTATTTTCGTATTTACGATTCACTGTGATTGGGGTTTTTGTTATTTCATATATAAAATTCAACTTCTTTTTTTTGTTGGGCGTTACGTAGGCGGTTTGCGTTCGAGAGCGTTTTATTCAAATTTTTAGTTGCGACCGTTTTATTCGCGAGCACCAAACCGATTGAAAAAAACGTCGTCGTCGTCGCTCGATCTAGTGCTGTAGGGCAAGAAGGGGTATTCGATTAATTCGATTCTCGCCTAACTCTAAGGGCTCGGCTATCGAACGGCGGTAGCTGTGGTGAAGAACGAACAAGTAGTATAGCTTGCTTTTTTTAGTAGTATTTTGGGACATTTTGTACTACGTTTAGGAAATCAAATAAAATGGGTTGGAAATATTATATTTAACGAATGCACTTCTCTTAAAAACTATTTCCCGGATGGAACAGGAATGGTACTACTGTATCCGAGTAAATTTTACGAAATTAAAAAACAAAAAAAAAGAATATTGTATAGCTGTCTTTTTTCATTTTTGAGAAAAACTTTTTGACGGATACTAGTAAAATACTATACAGATCTGCATTTCTAGAGAAATGTAGTAATATTTCAATTTTAGTAGTATAGTAGTAAGGGTGAAGAAAATGTAGTATAATACTACAATTGTAGTAATTCCGACAGCACTGTACAGCAGCCGTTGACAAAACTCTATCTTTTTCAGTCGCACTCATGTAAACTGTTCCCTGTCTCTATCGCACCCGCATATTCTTAACATACCTACAAGCAAATTAAAAAAATTTAGAGAGTGTCGCTTGTAGTATTGTATGGTTATTCGAATTAGGAAAGAAGAAGAAAGAGGAGATCTCGAGATTTGCTTTAAACCCTGAAATGAAAGAAAAGACAGAACAAAACAAACAGAAAGAGAGACAAATATTTTCAAAATACTTACCCAGACAAAGGTTAATCCATTTTCGCCTTTTGTTTTGATTTAAAAATTGTTTGTTTTTAAACTGTCACTCAACACGATCTAATATAAAAAAAAGGGGGAACTGTCATCCCAGAATACCGGGAAATAAGGGCAATTAGAAACATATGATGGCTCCTAATGGATCATGACAGAGTCGCATTTCAGCAACTGGAAAAATTCCGTTAGAATCCTTAGCAATCCCTTATGAAACATTCAGTTTGTGCCTTTCCATACTAGGCGACTGTCGCCTGAGCGACACTCAGTTCGTAGGCGAGGGACCGTCGGGGTAGAGAGAGAGGGTTGTGTCGCCTGTGTTCGGCAATTCGCTTTGTGCTTCTCATTCTCATTTCAATATGGCGGAAATTGTTTGACATTTGCTTCATTCGTTTTCGTTGTTTGAGCGTCTAGTTTTGTAGAAAAATTTTCTCCGCGTTGAAGTTGTGCTAATAATTTATAAAACACTAAGATATTATTTAAAACAACAATATTAAATAAAATGGAGTTGAAATGGAAAAAAGATGAAGTGGAGCAGTTGATTTTAAGTGTACAGGAGAACTCGTGTCTGTACAACATTCGATCGGTGGAATATTTGGACAGAACCAAAAAAGCCATGGCGTTTAATAGCATTCATGAGCTATTGAAAGAAAAAATCCCCGGCTTAACTGTGGAGGAAATTAAAAAAAAGTGGAAGAACGTTCGCAGCCAGTACATGCGGGAAATAAGATTAATAAATAATTCGAAGAAAAGTAGCAGTGGACGGAACGAAATTTACGAACCCAAGCTGTGGTGTTTTGACCAGCTTTCGTTTTTGGAAACGCACAGCTCAACAAGACCAAGCGTGGACAACATAGAGGTAATAAATACATGATATTGAAGTTAATATTATTGCGCTAATAAAATATTTTTTTCAGACGGAAGATGCTTGCGCTTCCACGGAAACCACAGAAACTAGCAGTGAGGAGCCGATTGCGAAGCGAACAAAGGTACAATGAAAGCTTTATAAAAATTTGTAAACATTTCTATAATTCTTTATTTATTATAGAAAACGAATAAGTACGCCGAATCGTATCAAAAATTCAATTCCTTGAAGGAAATAATTTTGCAGAGAAAGCAAACCCTAAAATACAGTTGGTTGGGAGCTATGGTCAGTGCCCGTATGGAGGAGATTCCCGTAGAAAGGCAGGAAAACGTAGCATTGCAAATCCAACTGTTGTTGCACAACAACATAGGCAGCTCATCACGGACTCGAAACACATCCGAGTCCACCACATCTTCAATGAGGGACACGCTCCAATTGTCGATGGATGGTGTGTTTGAAGAGGGTGATTTCGATGTGTGAAAAGGAAGTGACACAACAACATTTTTTATACACATGAAGTGTTCAGTTTTAGTTTTATCAACCACGTGAAGTATTTTTTTTTTTTTATATATTTTCTAGTTTTCTTATATATTTTCTAGTTTTCTTATTTATGTTTTATACCAATGAAGTGAATTAGTTTAATTTTTTTATATGCTTTTTTATATGGATGGATTATTAAGTTTTATGTTAACATGTAAATACTCTCTGAACTTAAGTGCCGACCGAAATTTATAAGGCTGATGAAAACTTAAAATTAATATTTTATTGCCAAGCTAACATGAAGTGATAGTAGTTTTATGTAAGGGGCTGTTTCCAACGTAGCATTTTAACAAAACGCTACAAAATGCAGTATGAATTCGCATGTAAAACGAAAACATTGTTTTTTTAAACAAAATATTTTTATTTTTCAAATATATTGTTTTACAAAAAAATTTTCATGTATTTTGATACTTTTACTTTTATTACTTCGGATGTTGGAGCCAATCTAGTTTACCTTCTTCATTGAAGTATGCCATAAACTGTTGCCGAATTTTTTCCGCTTCGCCTCTGCGTGGATTGTCATGCATTTCGGTTGTAGTAGAAAGTGTGTCAGTTGAATTTCCTTCTACATTTTCGCTCCACTGTTCGATAACTTCCCCACTCTCCAATAAGTAATTGTGCAGAGCACAACAAGCGAGCACAATTTGTTGCACCGTATCGACTCCCAAATTGATTGGAGCTAAAAAAAACTCTAAATCTATTGGATAAAATTCCAAATGAGTGTTCTACAACGTGCCTCGCACGAGATAATCGGTAATTGAACCGTTGTTTTTCCGGGCTTTTCGAGTGATACGGATACGGTTTCAATAAATTTGTTCGAAGCGGAAACGCATAATCTCCCACCACGACGTAGGGAAGACGCCCACGATTTCCCACAGCGCTCGATTCAGGAATATTTTTCTTTTTTTCTAAGACTTCATTTAATTTGCTTTGCAAAAATACTCCTGAGTCATTGCTGCGACCGTTGCATCCCACATCGACGAAAAGAAATTTGCAGTTTGCATCCACAAGGGCAAGCAAAATTATGCTATTTGTCCCTTTATAATTATGGTAATATGCACCATCTTTGCGTGACGGACGGAAGGTGATGTGTTTTCCGTCCAATGCACCCAAACAATTTGGGAACTGCCATTTGATAGCAAAATCCTTAGCAACGTTTTCCCATTCCGCATTACTGCTTGGAAACTGTATAGAAAAAGCCATTAATTAAGAAATATTAGAATACATTTCTAAGGAACACGTACCTTTAAATAACACGTTTTTAATCGCCTGTATAAAGAATCGCATACTTCAGGAATTATCTTTGAAATGGACGATTTCGATAATCTTGTCTGATAGTCCAGACTCATATAAGATTCTCCTAGAAATTAAGATATATACTTTAAAATATTTTCTACACAATCACCTAGTTTTTTACCTGTGGCAAGAAATCGCAGCGTCACTGCTAATTTTTCTGCGGCGGGTATCGCATTTCTCAACATAATGTCTGATCTTTGAACGTCTCCTTCAATTAATGATAACAAAAAGTCGAACTGACTCTTGGAGAATCTCAGGTAGTTCCTGAAGCTTTGTTCATCATTGACTAAGAGCTCTTTGTTCAAGAAAGAATATGACCCACGTTCCTCTTTTTGTTTCCGCCATTCCTTTACATATTTCCGCTTGCCCCTTTTTACAGGTAATGCTGAGGCACTTTCACCCAAACTGGCCAAACCTTTAACAAAATTTTTTATATTACTTTAGTTTCAAATAGTTAAAATATATATTTACCTAACAGAATGTCGTCTTTTTGACTATCATCACTATCCAACTCCACGGCTTCTTCAATCCAATCCCAAATTTCTTCGATAAATACATCTTTTTCTTTTTCATCCATAATTGCGCTATAGTTTTCTTTTTTCGTTCTTTGACCGTTCGTTAAAATCTTTACACTTTGTTTTCTATAAACACAACGAGAATGACGCAAATGTCAAAAGAAAACAAGCGCAGTGCTGCCATATTTCAGGCAATAAAATTTTTTTTTTTATAGAAAAATATTCCGATTTTCTACAAGTCTAAAATTGAGTTTTAAAGAATTTAAGAAGAAAAATATAAGAGAAAAAAAGGTATATGGTCACAAAACAACATTTTTACTAATAATTATTTTTAGTTAACAATGAAAATATATTTTTTACACATGAAAAGAATTTTGGAATTTTTTTTTTCAAGTTATAGGGAATTAAAAATTATTTCTTCTGGCAGCACTGCATACAAGCGACTATCTTGCCATTTTTTTAGTGTCGCCGAGACAGTTTCTATGGTGTGGACACGAAAGAGACACCAAAAGGAAATTCAAACACGAGTCGCCGACGACAGTCGCCTAGTATGGAACAGGACTTTGCTAGCATATAGAACTATAGCTGCAACTTCGGCCAAAAGCTATTACGTGGTACACCACACTTACTATTACGTGGTTCACCACAACACTCGGCTTATGGCGTGGTTCACCACAGTTGAACTTTTTCACCAAATCATGCCATAACGCGCCGAAATTTGGCCGAAGTTGCAGCTATAGTTCTATATGTTTGCTAGTGTAAGCCTTGCTCAGAAAAAGGTATAAAAGGATTGCACCAGCTCAGTAGCGGACACTTGAATCCGGGCTTTAGCTCTATCAAGATTAAACCAAGGGTATTAAACTCATAATTGGTTTTGACAGGCAACTAGGACTCTAGTTAGGCAAAACTTGTAGTCAGAGAGGGATCAGATTTTTTTCTTTTGAAACGTAGCAGCAATTTTTTAAGGACACTTTTGTTCTTTAAAAAAAATGTTTTTTTTTTCAAAATTAAATCGATAGTTAAAAGCGTCAGTCAAGGAAAATATACACGCATATACGTAAGAGTATAGGTACATTTTTTTTCCAACATCCTCACAGTCCAATTAGAATAGAATTGAGTGATTTCTCTTTAGTTCCTTTTGCGTTCTCATTCTTCTTCTTTCAAAGTCACATTTAAAGTCAGAATATTTGCGCAAAAAATTCTTTTGTTCCATTTTAAAAAAACCATAAAAATAAAAAAATTAAATAATAATATGATTTGAAGTTTAAAAACCATTCTTTACTTGCTCTAAAAGAAGAGTACTTGGACATACTTTTTTTGGTAAGATGAGTTGCTAAAAGAGATTATGTTTGGAGTCTTCTGGGAGGGATGATGGGTTTATGTATATATTTTTCTTTTACGCACTATGGACTGACGAACTAAGGACAACCTACGGACAATAGGACTGATAGAGGGGAGCGCGCTCAAGATGAGCAGGAGCGATAGCGCGCTCACGGCTGTGGGCATGTTAGGCTCACAGTGGATGGGAAGGCTCCAGACTTCCGACAGGGACGTGTAGGCGGAGTGAAAGGGGGTGGGTCCTATATTTCTTTTAGTAGAGCAGGCGTGAAAGGAGGTGTGAAAGAGGCGATATGGGAAGTGAATGTGTGTTTGTATGAATGAATGTAGCCCACTAGGGAAAATTAGGAGTGTGAAAGTGTGCATAAGCCGGACAGAAGACATTTTTTTGTGTAGGATTTCCATTTCAAGAATATTTTTTTTCTCTTTCGTTTCATGTTTTTTTTTTTCTATTTTGCTTAATTTTTTTTCTTGTCTCATTTTTTTTTTAACCCCACTCGGCACGAAAATCTTGTATAATCGTGGAGGGTTGTTGTGCGGGGTGGCAAGGCCCCACGCCAGGCGGCGAGCTAGCCGGCCTGATGCCACTGTGCCGAACCCGCCACCGCAAACAACAACAACTCGTACATTACCAAAACGATTACAAAATCGAAGAATGTTTCTTTTGCCATTGATAGTTTGCCGCATGTTTCCGAAAAAAGTAAAGTTTTTTGTAAAATGCTTGTAAGCGATAAAAAGATATGGAACCCTGAAGAAAAGGTTATTTCCCAAAGCATACATTTTTACTCTGCCAGAACTTATTATTTCTTACGAAATGACCTGAAATTAAATCTGTCATCCAAGGCATCATTAGCATGTGACACCAGGACTAAACACAGCTTCGCTTAGCAATTTAAAAAATATTTTTTCGAATAATGGACGGTAGAAATAGAGAAGTGCTTTTGTTTGACGAAATTTCAATTAAAAGAGCCCTTCAATATGTTACAATATTGTTTTGGATGAAATACAGGGCTTTGTCGACAATGGAATTGAAAAGACTCCAGACTTAAGCAAACAAGTATGCGTTTTTATGTTACGTGGAATATTTAAACATTGGAAATATGTCTTAAGTTAGTACGCCTCCTCTACCGGTTTGACATCCAAACAGTTAACGCCTATTAGTAGCAACAACATAGGTGCCGCGGAGTGTGTCCGAATAAATGTTAGATCAATATGTTGTGACCAAGGGTCAAATAATAGAGCGACGTTTTCGGATTTCGGACAGGAATTATCCTGTCCATTTCATCTATATTGGCCTTGGGTGAAAAAATGTTGGAGGAAAATCCCGAAATATTTTTCTTGGCAACATCTAAATTCAATCAACAGCCCTTAGAAAACTTTGTGAGGAATCCCCTCACCAGCATTGAGAATTTAGAGTTTCATTTGCTATTTACATTATTTTGTTTTCACCAGAATTTGGTTTTTTTTATCGTTATGAAAGAATTAAAGTTTGTTTTGTAGTTGTAAGTACCATTTAAGAACAGCCATGAAAATTGAATTTATTAGACGTAAGCCGTAAGTAGTAAGTGAAGTAACAACCAGAAAATCATAGTACTTAATACTAATTAAACTAAGTAGGATAAGAATGGGAAATTCGTTCCAACGGCCGCAGGGCAGTTAGTAAAGTCGGAAAACAAGTTGCCCCGTGTAAAACGGAAACAGCAAGGCAGTGTGAAAGCAGGGTAATTGAGTGTGTGAAAGTGGGAAAGCAAGGTAATCGTGAGTATGAAAGTGTGAAGCGAATTATCGGGAGAATGATCGAGTTTTGTTATCGAGAGGACTTCAAAAGAAAACTTTATCGTAAGCTCGGTCACTTCCTTGGCAGACGGCGAACAGACCGGACGGGTCGGAAAAGAAACGCAAAGCAGCAGTAAAAGGCATCGACGAGAACGCGTGTTTGGGCCGTAAGTACTTAGTGAGTATAAACTTCGGTCGGAAATTATTACGCAGTGAAATAATCACGGAAAGGAGAAGTTATAGTGAGAGTGTACTTTCTGGTAGTGAAATCGAAAGATTCAAATACTCCAGGAAGTGCATGTGCGAATATTGAGAGCGTGTGTTCTGGTAGCGGAATCGAAAGATTCAAGTACTCCAGGAAGTGCATGTGCGAATCGTGAGAGTGTATTTTTTGGTAGCGGAATCGAAAGATTCAAGTACTCCAGGAAGTGCATGTGCGAATCGTGAAAGTGTATTTTCTGGTAGCGCAAATCGCCAGGTTTAAGTACTCCAGAAAGTGCATGAGTGTTGAAAGGGAAGTGCCCAAAACAAAGCGTTTATATTTCCGGATTTGAAATCCGGGCGGTAGCAAGTAGGTGACGTATACGACGTAGGTGACGGATAAGTGGGTCGCGTAATCGGGAAAAGGTAAAATTGTTTTCGCAAGTGTTAAGGGAGCATTACGCCATCTGGACACTGTGAGTGAGTGACCGTGTGACGTGACGTCATTGTAGAGTGTTAGGTAGTATTACTCCATCTGGACACTGTGAGCGAGTGACCGTGTGACGTGACGTCATTGTAGAGTGTTAGGTAGTATTACGTCATCTACACACTGTGAGTGAGGGTTGGCCACGGGACGTCATTTCAGAGTGCTAGAAAATATAATTGTGAACAATTGTGTTGGAACGGGGAACTGAGTCGAACCTGAGATTAGATTTTACGCATCTATATATATATAAAAATTTTCTTCATACGCCTTAAAGAAGCGTAGTATTTTTCTATTAATAAACAGCTTTTATAACGTCCTCCGCGGGTTTTCTTTCAAATAAATTTTTGTTAGGAACGGGATTCTGGTAACTCACTGAGTTTTATACCCAGGCCGGAAATTCAGTCCTTTACAATGGCGCCCGAGCAGGGACCCGAGGGAGGCGCAAATACAGAAAATACCGGAGAAAATTCTAGCCGCGATTCCGGTCAAGCCGGTGGCAGTAACGTAGGTTTACAACCACCGGATGGTCAGGCTAAAGCGAGCGGCAGTGTGCCCAAACCGAGACGGAAATTAAAAATTGGGTGGATCTACAGAGTGCGTAAGGAAGAGCTTGTCAAGCTTATGGAGGAGTTTGGGTTAGATACAATGGGTACCTTAGATACGCTTAGACAGAGGTTTTCAACTTTCATAAGTGATTCCGATCACGATGAGAGGGCAATAATGAGACTTAGCGAAGTCGAAGCCCGGTTTTCGAGGAGTATTTTCCCAATACCCCCTGACGTAGTTGATTCAGACGCTAGCGTAGAAACAGTGGTCCCAATAGTTGCCCCCGTACCGATGTTACCGCGGTTGCCCGGTCACGCGTCTGTAATTGAACAAGTCCGCAAGTGGTCCGTAAAATATGATGGCAGTAGCGAGCCGTTAGATTTCATAGAAAGAGTAGAGGAGTTAGCCGAAGCTTATGGATTTCAAACCGATCTGCTTGTAAAGGCTTTTCCCGAATTGTTGTCTGGGAAAGCGTTAATAAGGTTCCGAAGTGGAGAAAAATTTGAGCGTTGGAGTGAGTTTAAACGGGACCTGTTGACCATTTTTATGCCACCACGTTTCCTCCAAAGGTTGGAAGAGAAGATCAAACACCGCAAACAAGCTAACGAAGAGAAATTCACGGATTATGTGATTGCCCTTAGGCATATGATGAAGATGACGACTTGGGCAGAAAGGGAAAAACTGGATTGGGTGTATGAAAATAGTCTGTCTGGCCTACGTCTCTATGTAAAAAGGCACGAGTTCCAAAACTTTGCGGAGTTCATTAACATAGCAGGTGAATGGGAGAGAATCCAAGAGGACGTAGCCCCAGGTTCTCCGATGTTAAAACCGTTGTTGACTCCACCGAAGAAGCACGTAACGTTTGCCCAGGCAGAGAATGAGCCGTCAGATCCCATTGACGTTCGGAATGCCTATCGTAGGTGCGGTCAAAGTGGCCATTTCGCTAGAGGGTGTCGAAATAAATGTTTCATATTTTGCTGGGTATGCGGAATTAGAAATAAAATGACAAAAGAGTGTTGCGGACAGGGAAACGGGGAAGATCGCCAGATCCACCGGGAGGGTCTGAGCGATCCGTCAAGAACCCCGGCCGCGAAGAAGTAAAAAGATTTTTATCCACCGACGGGAGGCGCATACAAGCTCAAGTTCTGATTGACCGGCAGTTTTTCCAGGCGATCATAGACACTGGGGCTACACGTAGTTTTATTCGGTCTCAGGTAGCGGAACGGTTGCGGAACCAGAGAAATTCCGAGGCGGCAGAAGTGACCGTTCGCTTAGCAGATAGGACCCCGACCCCGGTAGATGAGGCACTTAGAGTAGAAGTCAGAGTAGGGCACGCCGTGACCATTCTTAAGGTACTTGTGATGCCCGAGGCGCTCGATGAAGTTATCCTTGGTATGGATTTTCTGTCCGCTGTCAGAGCCGAAATAGCAATTGGGTCAGAGCGACTTGCGATTTCCCCAACACCAGTAGCGCCAGATTTTTCAACACAGCATTGCAATGCCAACACCAGTGACGCGATGCCTACGGAAGAGCGGGTGAAAAGATTTTTAGATGAAGAACTAGGGTTATTTGACAATCTCACGGGAGTGTCTCACATAGCTACACATAGGATTGTGATGAAAGACGATACTCCGATCAAACAAAGGTACTACACGTACAATCCGGTCAAACAAAAGGCAATAAATGAGCAAATCGATCAGTTATTGGAGAAGGGGTGTATAGAGCCATCCAGTAGCCCGTACAGCTGGCCTATAGTACTAGTAAAGAAGAAATGCGATTCGTGGCAGCTTTGCATAGATTTCAGGAAGATAAACGCCCATTCGGTTCCAGACGCGTATCCGTTGCCACGTATCCATCATATTTTAGATCGACTAAGGAACGCCAAGTATATTTCCACGCTCGACCTGAAAAATGGATACTGGCAGATACCCATGGCCGCTGAAAGTAAGAAATACACCGCCTTTACAGTGCCAGGTCGGGGATTATTTCATTGGCGTGTGATGCCGTTTGGTCTCCACTCAGCCCCGGCGACGTTCCAAAGAGCGTTAGATACAGTGATCGGTCCAGAGTTAGACACGTTCGCGTTTGCGTACTTAGATGACATCGTGGTCATAGGGAGCGACTTAGAGGATCATTTACGAAATTTGAAAGAGGTCTTTGAACGTTTACGAGTCGCCAATCTACGCCTTAATATGGATAAATGCGTCTTCTTGCAGAAAGAGCTGAAATATCTAGGACACGTTATAAGTGAGGAAGGTATTCGGACAGATCCTGCTAAGATTGAAGCCATTCAGGCTCTTAGGGCCCCCGAGAATGTGCGAGACGTGCGTAGAGTGTTGGGTATTGTGTCTTGGTACCGACGGTTTGTCCCAAAATTTTCAATTATGACGCACCCTTTGACCTCCCTCTTGCAGAAAGGGAAGCGTTGGAAGTGGGGAGAAGAGCAACAGAAGGCATTTGATTTGCTCAAAACCCGCTTAACCGAAGCTCCCGTGTTAGCTTGTCCAAATTTTGCAGAGCGATTTTATTTACAAACAGACGCTAGTGACTTAGGAATAGGGGCGGTGTTGACACAGAATATATCAGGGAACGAATATGTCATAGCTTACGCCAGTCGGTCCCTAAACGGGGCCGAAAAGAACTATTCGGTCACGGAGAAAGAATGCTTGGCGATAGTGTGGGCCATCAGAAAGTTTAGGCCATATCTGGAGGGATATAGGTTCACTATTATTACCGATCACCTATCTCTAAAATGGCTTAACTCTATAGAGAGTCCGTCTGGTAGGATCGCGCGGTGGGCCTTAGAGTTACAACAATTCCAATACGATATACAATATCGGAAAGGTAACCTTAATGTTTTGGCAGATGCTTTATCTCGTTATCCAGTAGAAACTTTAGGTCTCACCCTGTCAAACGAGCCGGTGGAAGATGCCTGGACGAAACGCTTAAAGGAGAAGGTGCAAAAGGAGCCACAGAAGTGCCCGGAGTATGCGGTGGAAAACGGTATGCTGTATCGCCATTTGCCATCAGAACTAGAAGAGTCGGGAGGCGCCTGGAAGTTATGTGTTCCAAGACCACTACGGGAGAGAGTGCTGAAAGAATGCCACGACGCAGTTACCGCTGGTCATCTGGGGGTTCGAAAGACCATCGCACGGGTGTGTCGGCAATACTACTGGCCGGGAATGTTTCGTGACATTCGGAACTACGTGCGTAAATGTCCGAGCTGTCAGCGGCACAAGAGTAGCCAACAACCACCGGCCGGAAAAATGTGTACTTTGATACCTACAGACCCGTGGGAGGTGGTAAGTGTGGATTTCGTGGGGCCGTTACCCCGCTCCCGAAAAGGACATACTGTTCTCTTTGTGGTAGTAGACAAGTTTTCTAAATGGGTGGAGGCAATTCCTATGAGACGAGCTACTGCAGAAGGTACCGTAAGCGCCCTGAGAGAGCGAGTTTTGTGTCGTTTTGGGGCTCCCAAGATACTGATCTCAGATAATGGCCCTCAATTTACGAGCAGAGCGTTTAAGAGGATCCTAAAGGAATGGGGCACAGTCCATCGCTTGACAGCGCCCTATACGCCGCAAGAAAATCTTACGGAAAGGACGAATCGGACGTTAAAAACCATGATATCACAGTATGCCGAGGGCGACCAGAGAAATTGGGATGTACACATTCCGGAGTTGTTGTTGGCCATCAACAGTAGCGCATCAGATGCAACCGGTTTCAGTCCCGCATATATTGTACAAGGTCGGGAACTGAGGCTACCGGGAACACTCTTCAGCGAAGTCACTACGGGTGATAATGATCCCAAAACGGAACCGACAGAGAGGGCGGTCAAGTTGCAAGAGATATTCAGCCTGGTAAGAAGAAATTTGGAACTAGCCCGACAAGACCAAGCGCGGAATTATAATTTGCGGAGACGTGCATGGAAACCACAAATCGGGGAGAGCGTCGTGGCGAAGACACACCATCTTTCCAGCGCAGCCGATGGGTTTAATGCTAAACTGGCACCAAAATTCGAGGGACCGTATGTGGTCAAACGTTTCATTTCACCCGTGATTGTCGAACTGAAGGACGAAAACACACGGCGTACACGAAGAGCCCATGTGAGCGAAGTAAAGAGATTTAATGTCGACGGCACGGCAGAAGAGGTAGAAGCTCTGGAGCCAGAGGGTAAAGAATGAATTAACCACAGGAAAAAGAAGACAATATATTTTTGTTAATAATGAATCACTATACTACCATTTTTTGTTTATTTTTTTTTATTTCTTTCAACATTTTGAAAACTACCCATTTCTAGGGTTGCCCACCTAACCTTACACTATCATGGGAAATTTCGTTTTATTTTCTTCCCATTACACTTTTCATCCTCTAGTGCCATAACCATAGTACTTTGAACTAAATTGTGTTACTTCCAGCAGGTTTTCGAGTTACGGATGGAGAGTTGGGAAGCCAAGTTCGCGCGAACGTCCGCCCAGTGCCGTGACCGATATGAAGAATTGTTTCAGAGACGTCACACCAGCCAGACCACCCGGACAGAATGGTCCGAAGGATACGACGCCCACGGTCGGCGACGGGCACGCTGGGTAGACCCAGACGGACGTCGCACAGAAGAAGTTTTTTGTAGTCGTCTCCAAGTCCAGGAAGAATACCCGAGGGAGACGGATGGAGTAAGCCAGAAGGAGTGGCCGGAAGAGAGCGCACCGGACGAAGCAAAAGACGAAGAGATTATCTCCATCAGCAGCGATAGTGAGAACGAGTCAAAAGGGGAAAATAGTGTTGACAGGACCGAGACGAACGAGAGCAACCCATCTTCGGAAAGTGAAGTTGAGGAAGAGGATGACGAGATCCCAACTCATTCGAGATATACCATTCGAGCCCAACGTCAACCGGGAGATCTGGCGTCATTATGGGCTGACGGAAAACTTGTGGCCGCAGAATATACGGTGACCACACGCTACTGGTTCACCGACCATTTGTGGCGACCACCGCCGGGCTATGAGACTGATGCCGAGGGAAGGTTTGCCCCGTCGTACGAAGCACCGATGGGAGTCCCCGGAGGCACCCTGGGGGAGGACTTGTGCAGGAGTGAGGTGGCAGCGGAGCAAGCGCTAAATCAAATGGTCCGCGGGGCCCCAACGTCGAAGGTGGTCGAAGAGGTCGTTGTGGGGCCGGAACAAGGTTCCTCAATGGAGCAATGTGATGATATCGCGACGGTCGCGAGCGCAGCAGATGGCCGAGCAACACATTCCCCGACGAAGTCTCTTCAGCCCACCCTACATGTGGAAGACGGGTGCGGGATTGACTTGGACGCAGTGAGTCTCGATCTGGAAGGGATCGAAGAGTTCCTTACCACGTACCTGGCGGAAGAACCGCACCCAGATTTCCTGTGTGGGCCCGAGTCCCCAGAAGAGTCTCAAGAATTTAAGGGGAATATCGAAGACGGCGAGACCGAGTGCGTCACCTTGGCCGACTGCCCAACCAAGGTACGAAGGGCTTTTGAGCAAGCTCTTGACCGAGCCAAGGGGGCTACAAAAATGTTGAGAATAGCCCGAAGAGCGGGCGCCTACCTATACCGCCTGCGGAAGAAGGTGAACGGAGCGGTGAAGATCACCCGCTCGTCGAAGTAGAGGGAGGGTGTGAGGAATCCCCTCACCAGCATTGAGAATTTAGAGTTTCATTTGCTATTTACATTATTTTGTTTTCACCAGAATTTTGTTTTTTTTATCGTTATGAAAGAATTAAAGTTTGTTTTGTAGTTGTAAGTACCATTTAAGAACAGCCATGAAAATTGAATTTATTAGACGTAAGCCGTAAGTAGTAAGTGAAGTAACAACCAGAAAATCATAGTACTTAATACTAATTAAACTAAGTAGGATAAGAATGGGAAATTCGTTCCAACGGCCGCAGGGCAGTTAGTAAAGTCGGAAAACAAGTTGCCCCGTGTAAAACGGAAACAGCAAGGCAGTGTGAAAGCAGGGTAATTGAGTGTGTGAAAGTGGGAAAGCAAGGTAATCGTGAGTATGAAAGTGTGAAGCGAATTATCGGGAGAATGATCGAGTTTTGTTATCGAGAGGACTTCAAAAGAAAACTTTATCGTAAGCTCGGTCACTTCCTTGGCAGACGGCGAACAGACCGGACGGGTCGGAAAAGAAACGCAAAGCAGCAGTAAAAGGCATCGACGAGAACGCGTGTTTGGGCCGTAAGTACTAAGTGAGTATAAACTTCGGTCGGAAATTAATACGCAGTGAAATAATCACGGAAAGGAGAAGTTATAGTGAGAGTGTACTTTCTGGTAGTGAAATCGAAAGATTCAAGTACTCCAGGAAGTGCATGTGCGAATATTGAGAGCGTGTGTTCTGGTAGCGGAATCGAAAGATTCAAGTACTCCAGGAAGTGCATGTGCGAATCGTGAGAGTGTATTTTTTGGTAGCGGAATCGAAAGATTCAAGTACTCCAGGAAGTGCATGTGCGAATCGTGAAAGTGTATTTTCTGGTAGCGCAAATCGCCAGGATTAAGTACTCCAGAAAGTGCATGAGTGTTGAAAGGGAAGTGCCCAAAACAAAGCGTTTATATTTCCGGATTTGAAATCCGGGCTGTAGCAAGTAGGTGACGTATACGACGTAGGTGACGGATAAGTGGGTCGCGTAATCGGGAAAAGGTAAAATTGTTTTCGCAAGTGTTAAGGGAGCATTACGCCATCTGGACACTGTGAGTGAGTGACCGTATGACGTGACGTCATTGTAGAGTGTTAGGTAGTATTACTCCATCTGGACACTGTGAGCGAGTGACCGTGTGACGTGACGTCATTGAAGAGTGTTAGGTAGTATTACGTCATCTACACACTGTGAGTGAGGGTTGGCCACGGGACGTCATTTCAGAGTGCTAGAAAATATATTTGTGAACAACCCCTGTTGGAACGGGGAACTGAGTCGAACCTGAGATTAGATTTTACGCATCTATATATATATAAAAATTTTCTTCATACGCCTTAAAGAAGCGTAGTATTTTTCTATTAATAAACAGCTTTTATAACGTCCTCCGCGGGTTTTCTTTCAAATAAATTTTTGTTAGGAACGGGATTCTGGTAACTCACTGAGTTTTATACCCAGGCCAGAAATTCAGTCCTTTACAACTTATTTTACCTAATAAGCAGAGCAGATATTTGCACATAAAGCATATTTGCATATGCATTTGCATATTTGACCGTTTAGAGCATATTTTTATTTTTCTTGCATGTTCGCGGCATATACTAACAGGTTGGCTGATAAGTCCCCGGTCTGACACATAGATGGCGTCGCTAGTATTAAATGCATATTATTTTTATATAGTGGCAACCTTCAAATGATTCGTGTGAAAATTTGACGTCTGTAAGTCAATTAGTTTGTGAGATAGAGCGTCTTTTGTGAAGCAACTTTTGTTATTGTGAAAAAAATGGAATTTCGTGTTTTGATAAAATACTGTTTTCTGAAGAGAAAAAATACAGTGGAAGCAAAAACTTGGCTTGATAATGAGTTTCCGGACTCTACCCCAGGAAAATCAACAATAATTGATTGGTACGCAAAATTCAAGCGTGGTGAAATGAGCACGGAGGACGGTGAACGCAGTGGACGCCTGAAAGAGGTGGTTACCGACGAAAATATCAAAAACATTCACAAAATGATTTTGAATGACCGTAAAATGAAGTTGATCGAGATAGCAGAGGCCTTAAAGATATCAAAGGAACGTGTTGGTCATATCATTCATCAATATTTGGATATGAAAAAGCTCTGTGAAAAATGGGTGCCGCGCGAGCTCACATTTGACCAAAAACAACAACGTGTTGATGATTCTGAGCGGTGTTTGCAGCTGTTAACTCGCAATACACCCGATTTTTTGCTTCGATGTGTGACAATGGATGAAACATGGCTCTATCACTACACTCCTGAGTCCAATCGACAGTCAGCTGAGTGGACAGCGATCGGTAAACCGTCTCCGAAGCGTGGAAAGACTCAAAAGTCCGCTGGCAAAGTAATGGCCTCTGTTTTTTGGGATGGGCATGGAATAATTTTTATCGATTATCTTGAGAAGGGAAAAACCATCAACAGTGACTATTATATGTCGTTATTGGAGCGTTTGAAGGTCGAAATCGCGGCAAAACGGCCCCATATGAAGAAGAAAAAAGTGTTGTTCCACCAAGACAACGCACCGTGCCACAAGTCATTGAGAACGATGGCAAAAATTCATGAATTAGGCTTCGAATTGCTTCCCCACCCACCGTATTCTCCAGATCTGGCCCCCAGCGACTTTTTCTTGTTCTGAGACCTCAAAAAGATGCTCGCAGGGAAAAAACTTGGCTGCAATGAAGAGGTGATCGCCGAAACTGAGGCCTATTTTGAGGCAAAACCGAAGGAGTACTACCAAAATGGTATCAAAAAATTGGAAGGTCGTTATAATCGTTGTATCGCTCTTGAAGGGAACTTTGTTGAATAATAAAATCGAATTTTGACAAAAAAAAGCGTTTTTCTTTGTTAGACCGGGGACTTATCAGCCAACCTGTTACGTTTATTCGTACGCCTTATTCGCGAATAAGAATATCGCGAATAGCGAATTTTCCCGTATAAACGGTCTTATACACGAATAGCTAATTCACGAAAGTTATTCGTGAATAGCGAGACTATTCGCGATAAACATGAGAGGTGATGCCACATTTTTCGCTGATATTTCTCTTTTTGACGATCAGGCAGCACTTTTGTTTAATTTGAGTTCAAAAATCTAACAAATAAGATGGAGAACGGAAAAGAAACCAACCGCTGCATATGGATAATACCTAAATTAACTTTTGAAAAAATAAAGCCTTTCAAGAAAAAATTTGAACAAATTTTGAAAAGAAACAAAGGTTTTAAAAGTATAATCGATATATGTATATAATGTTTGTTATACAGCCGAAGAACCTACCGACCCGTATGTCAAAAAGCTTTTGCCAGATATGTTGGAAAGGTTTGCGTTTTGTCCAACAACCTCAACTGATGTTGAGCGCAGTTTCTGTCTGTACGGAAACGTCTACACGCAGAAGAGACGATCATTCACTATGGAAAATCTTAAGCACCATATAATTATTTGTGCAAATTCTGAAATTGAAGATTAAGCTGTTTAGTCTGGCTGAAGGTTCGGTTTTGGTTAACAGATTCATTGACCATAAAATTGCATTCGGCTGGGGCCATGAATCTTTTTTTTTTTTTTTTGTTCTTTTCTTTTATTAACTATTATGAACATGAAATGTTATTTATGTTTTAGGCGTTATACAATAAATGGACTGATTTTTGTTAATAAATGAAAAAAAAAAATAAAATGTGCTCTGTTCTACATTTAAATTTTTAGTCTTCAGTTCCACTTTCAGTAATGGGCCGAAGGTGCATGACAAATTTTTGGCTTCGCTTCACCAGCTTATGTCGGACTCTATTAAGCTGTTACTAGAGAAAAACTCAAAAAAGAAAAAAATTAAAATAATTCATTTTAAATAATTTTTTTTCATGCATATTTTATTTTTTTTCGAGCATATATTGCAATTATTTAAGCATATTCAATGCGCATATTTGCGATTTTTTCGTGCATATAAATATCTGCTCTGCTAATAAGGTCTCGAGGTGCGACAAATAATAATCCAACTCTGTTTGAAGTCAAAAATTTTGTCGCGAAAATGATTTCAATGAAAATTATCAGTTCTCAAATAATATCAGGGAATTGTGAACTTGATGACGAAATTATGATTTTAAATGCAATCGAATGTGAAAATGATAATAAAGAAAGCTCACAATCTATTTCTACGTTGGAAAATGAGATATCCGAAGATTTCACGTCAGCAAGCTCTAAAGAACTCAAATATTCAGCCCTAGATGAAACAGTGTCAAATATTGCGGAAAACGTGTTTAACGATAATGCGTTGCGATATTTCGCAGGCTATATACTTTTTAAAATCATGCAGAAACATGATTGTACAAAATGCTCACAGCTCTTCAGACAAGATGAAGAGTATATCGACTCCTCTGAGTTATTTTTACAAAATAAGAACTATGCTTCTATGAGTAATTCATTGAAACTGAAGGCCCCTTCTGACTTCTTCTTCAAATTAATAAGAAATCACTTCGAGATTTTTAAAAGTTTCTTTGATAAAACTCCGCATTCTGCACAAATTAAAGAAAAAGTATATAAAAAATGCATTTCTGAAACCGAAAAACACTCAGAGTAGAGTGAATGGTTTTCGGAAAATGACAGCTGCTATCAGCACAAAATCTTTTTATTGAACCTTTTTCTTGTAATCCTTATTCGCAAAAATTGCATTTGGATTACCGACAAAATAACGCAGAAAACATCAGGTTCAAATAAACTGAATACTTTCCCAATAATTTTTTAAGCTTAAAATTTATCCAATGTTCCTTCAAAAGCGTTAACACCTTTAAGAAAGTGAACTCGCATTTCTTTATTTTGAAGCATAAAATTTATCCAATGTTCCTTCAAAAGCGTTAACACCTTTAAGAAAGAGAACTCGCATTTCCATATTTTAACCATATACATATATATATATATATATATATAAAAAACTCAAAAAATTAAAGTATTCATATATTCGTGAGAATATAAAAAGTTCGTACCGCCAATATTACAAATAGTCGACCACTACAGAAAACTTCTATTCGTTTTGTTGTTGCTTTCTTCATGGCAACTCCCTACAGAACATTAAGTAGTTCGGTCGATTTGTACGCATCTTTTCTCTCATGTATGAATAATAAAATCGACAGCGATTAGAATTTGGGCTTGAAATTTCCAATAGAGACCCTGCAGTAATTCCAACTACTCTCCAACTACTCCCCAACTAGTCACAAAAACACCAGGACTACTCCCTCTTAATTTGCCAACCAATGCTTTGAACTGTCTTTTTTAACGTTGAGCTGTCATTGGAAAATAACTAGTCACAGTTTTTGCTCATATGAACTAGACCTGGAGTATATACAGTTGGGTCGATTTTTGGTCAATTTGTTTTTTGCACATTTTATGAAAAAAAAAAAATTATTTTCTCCTCTTTGTTTTGTATTGTTTTTTTCTCTTTTGCTTTTTTAAATCTTTTCTTTTTCACTACTTTTTTAATTTTCTCGCCTTGACCGAGCCTCGAACCACTGACCTCTGGGGGTTAGTAAGTCCGTGTCCTAACCATTACGCTAAACAAGCAAATTTAGTGTATTGATCAAAACGCTCATTTGAGTTTTTGGTTGCTGAAGTTTTTGTGGAACGCACGAGTAAAATTTTTACTACAAAAATTTTTTAATTGAAAAATAAATACATATTAAAAAAAAAGATAAAATAGAAAAAAAAATACTTAAAAATTTAGCGAAACATTTTTTTATTTCAAAATTAACTATTAAATAAAATAAATTAAAATATAAACCTAAAAAAAAACTTGGTAATAAAAAAAAAATTATTCTCACCCGAGCCAGGGATCGAACCTCAACCCATGAGGTCGCTTAGCGATAGTCTTAACCGTCCAGCTAACTACCTTTCGGTGGCGCAACGATCAGAATGCGAACTTAAAACAGACAATAGTGGTATTCAAGCAACAGTGCAAACGCAGTGTGCAATATTTGCACTTGTCAAATTGCGTACAAAAAAAGCAGTGCAAATATTGCACACTGCGATTTGCACTGTTGCTTGAATACCACTAATAACAATTTCTTTTCTACTTCGCAATCGAAGCACAAAGCGAAAGGAAATCCTGAAACTCACACCCCGTAGATCTCCGTAGATACATAAAATACTGTTCATTTTGTCTAGTCATATTTCGAGTAACCTCAGAGTACTCCTGTTTGGCAAATTGACCTCTTCATTACTGCAGGGGCACGATACTTGTTTGCACTATCACACTCACGAAATATCATGCTACACTCACACATGCTAATGATTTTATTCAACAGATTAATGTCGCAATTGCGACAGCTGGTACACGTACATATCCGTGTATAAAACTAGTGAGTACCTAGATTAATACGCGTATCCGGCTTGCAGGGGTAGCATGATATACTGTAAATGTGTGAGTGCAATCAGGTATCGTGCCTTGCTGGGATGTGAAGCAAACCCAAATTGCAAACGCAAAAGCAAAAACAGAATGCTTCCGAACTCTTGAATTGCTTTTGGGGTGCTAGAACCCAACGAATCTATCAGCCAATTTTTTGTTCTACGTGAGACCTCTATATGTTATTTGCTTAGTGGTTAAACCCAGCAAGCACAATTCGAAGGTTTAAAAATTTTTGCTTTCAAATGTAATTTCGAGTGCGAATCTTAAATCATTTTAAAATAGACAATTTATGTTTGATATTAATGCTATCATACTCAAATCAATCTCAACTCGATATTTAGTGGTTGTTACTTGAAAAATATTATATATTTCTCAAACCATTATGAAATCGTTCTCGAACCTCAATGTTTACTGGGTACATAAGTGCTGTTTAACAACAACAGCTGGCTACAACTCAACAGCTGTCAGCAAAGCAGCACCTAAAATCTTGTGTACGAAAGTGTGACGTCATTTTAAATTCAGCCAATCAAAAACGTTCTAGGTCAAGTGGTAAAATATAAAAAAAACTTGTTTCTTTATCTTCGATTTTTAGGTAAATAGTTTATTATTTTTTTCTTCTGATAAATGAATTCGATTCAGAAATTCAGATTTAATACGTTAGTCAACAAAAAATTATTTTTTTTTGCATACAGTCAAGTTCCCTATTATCAATAGTCACCCAAAGATAACTCGGATTGAAAATTTTTCGAATTATATGGAGGAGTCCCCCTAAAATGATGGGAAATCTAGGGAATGTTTCTCTAGGGACAATTTTCCGAATAAAAGATGTACTTATCCCTAAAATGCCAACAGTGCAAACTTAGAAAAGCTATCGATGGTGTTTTCGATAGTTTTCCAGCTGTAAAACTTTAGTTTTCGAATGTAAACAAACCAGGGACCGAACCAGTTATGACTTTTATAGTAAAAGTTACAAAAAAAAGTTATTTTTTGACTTGTATTTTATTTAAAAAAAATTACTGTAAACTATTAACTTTTATTTTTTCAGTCAAACAATAACAGTTAAACTGGGCCAAATATATTTTTTTTGGCAAAAATAAAAGGCTTTGCCAAATAACAAATAAACCGTTACTCCAAATTAAACAAATTTGATACCAATTAATAGGGCTCAGTTTCTAGTAGAGCCCTGCACAAGTATGCTTGAAACGCTTTCAAGCACATTTGATATTTTACAACACCTTTTCGCTAGAAAATCCGTCACGATACACATGCTTGTGTTTTTATCAATAATGATGCTAACAAAACACTTAGGATGCTGGAACTTTTTGAGTATTTAATTTTTAACTAAGCATTTTAAGCTTGAAATTTCTTTAAGCTATTCTTTCTTGTACCACAACTTATTTTGTGAAATTTATGAAACTGAGCACTTTTCAAGTTAGAGATCAAAAAAGATATTATTGTAAATTGTGAGTAACGGTTTAGCATGATTTGTATAAGACTTTGCAAGCCATTGTTATTGGTTAGTTCGACGCTACAATTTATTTATCACTGAGTTATAACTATGTTATGTTTATAACTAATATAAACATCGTCATATTGACGCAGAATATTTGGATTTTTGTTGAAATCATCAATGAAAATGTCATTCTAGGAAGTTTTTTTTAATTTTAATCGCTTGGCATACCAGTCAGATAAGCTTAGTTTTTAAATAAACAAAATATTATACGACCTATAGCGAGTAGGTTTGATTCAACTGTGTTTGAAAACCAAACTATTTAAAGTATGTCAGAGCAGTAAGAAAATAAACTTAATTTGTATTGTTTTAAGACGTTACGAAGATTTAACTTGAGGCTTCTTTTAATTTTTCATTCAACGCAATTAAAGCAAAAAAAAATTGATGGCTTAGATAACAACAATATTGTAGTACATTATAAATATATGGTTTATCTATAATGACAAAAGAGAAATATTGACGTCGTATGGTTGGTGTAAACCAATATTCAGATTTGCCAAAAACATTACATGAAAGATCAGCGTCACGAGAGTTCGATTTGGAATGCCACTCTGTTGTCTGTCTTGTTTTATTGAACATTATAGTAACTAAGGGTTAGCTATCTTGAAGAAATTTGGTTCTGCTAACGGGGAATATTAAAACAAGTTCGAGAAATGGAGCCGATCGACATTTTTAAGAAACTCCAGTACTTGAGTTGTTAAAATATGATAAACTGCTTAAAACAGAGTTTTTCAAGATATTTTCCGACAAGGTTGGTATTTGACATTTTAATGGCAATTAATTGAATTCAAAAAATTGAGAAAAGTGGGCAGTGCAAAGCGGTTTTATAAGAAATTATACAAAAGTCGGTATATGGGCCTTGGCCGTAACACCCGAGATAAGATATTCATGATTTGCGACATGTCCAGTCCGATTTGATGTCTGTCTGTCCGTCGTCTGTCTGTCTTTGTATACAGTTATCTTATC
>CM035806.1:71683815-71716380 GCA_020466095.1 Chlorops oryzae
GTTTTTATTTATGTAATCCATAGCTTTAATTGTTTAGAGAAATAAACTCCCTACACCGCTTTCGCGTCTATGATTATGAAATCCGATGATTTGTACACATATTTCATTTTGAAGGCAAAGGTTTGATTGCAGTCGGCAAATTGGCACATTATCGAAACCTGCGGTTTCGATTAGTTTACAACATAAAGTAAACCCTGTAACTATTTGTAGGAATAAGAGCTCAGTATATAATATTAGTGCAAAAAGTAACGGCTTAAAAACAATATAAACATCTTATCGTATAATATAATATTAACGGCAGGGACCGTAACGGTTATATGGTTTATAGATAAACGTCACTTGATAACTGTTATTTTAAGACGTAAATTTTTTTCAGCCGCAATAACCGTTATTTTTTGATGTTTATTATATTCAGCCTGAATAATGGTTATTCTAGGCTTTTTATTTTTTGCAGCCTGAATAATCGTTATTCTGGGCTTTTTATTTTTTCCAGCCTGAATAATCGTTATTCTGGGCTTTTTATTTTTTCCAGCCTGAATAAAAAGCCTGGCCTTTTTTTGACTAAGCAATACGTCAGTTTGGAAAACTTTTGATGCAATAGTATACTTTATTACTTCTTCTTTTAGAATTTATCAAAAATAGGCGTGGCCCGCCCATTTTAAAGGCATTTTTAACATCTATTAATACAAAAGGCATATTCACTTGATACTCGAGAATAGCAGTAACCTGCAGTATATTTTTTGGTATGCTTTACCCGAATTTGTGGCCAGAAGTCACCCACGACCCTTTACTTTGCTCAAAACCACACAGAAACGCCCCTCCCCCCCTTAAAGTGGACCCCCTTTCCCCACCAACGTAGGGGAAGCTTTTAAAATCCATTAAACCATAGATATTTGAGTTGACTTCATTTAGCACAATGAGTAAATTTTTTTTTATACCCGAGACACTCTGCGTCGAGCGTAGATATTGTGTTTGTGCGGTTGTGTGTAACACCCAAAACCAGTCGAGATTGACCATACAAAATATATTATATATAGAAATGATCTGTCTGTATCAGAGAAGTTCATGAATGCATTCATTTGGCGAGATGAAACACTCTCTCAAAAACGAATGGCGAGCTAGAGCAGTTCACTGAGAGCGTGAATGCTGCATACACACCATTCACTTGAAAGCAGTGCACTACACTACAGCACATCATCAAAGCATTAGCGATTCTGCCTGCGACGCGAATGGTTTATAATTAAGTGGGCAGAAGCAGAATGGAAGATGTTATGGACGCTCGTTCATTTAGAAAACGGTATTTTCCATACGCGTACCCCTTTACGCTCGCTCTCTCATTAGCGTAATGCAAGATCGTCTCGTAGGTATACAAAACAACACAAACAGCTTCCTATACTGACCATTCACAACCATTCGCAACCATTCGCAACCATTCGCAACCATTCGCTACCATTCGCTCAGGCAGCGAGTGGTTTTTGACGCAGTGCTATGGTAAGTAAGAGCAACGTATGAGAGAAAACACTCAACGTCACTACACTACAGCATTCGCTCTGGCTAACGACACATGGAAGCAGCACAAAAGCAACGATTATGCGCTGCCATTCGTCTATGCGAATGGTTCGCTGAACATCTCTGGTCTGTATACAGTTTTCTTATCGAAGAGGTTGAGCTATCTTGACGAAATTTGGTATGCGTACTCACAGGCACATAAGTAAAAACAAATTAGAGAATGGACCCCATCGGACCATTTTTAGGGGTACCTCCAGTACCAGGGTCTGTTACGAAAACAACAAAAACTGCTCTAAAATCGAAGTTTTTCCAGATATTTTGATGAAATTTGATATTTGAACATTTTTAAAGGCAAGTAATATGATTTCCAAAAATTGGAAAGTGGGCGTGAGAGAAGGGCGTTTTTCGAAAATTGTCCCCTACTCCCGAAATTCAAATGGGACTTGAACGAAATTTGGCACGTATGCTTCCTTTGTAGCCATAAACCTCCTTTCCAAAAATTTTTTTGATAGGTCCATTATTAAGGGTAGCTCCAGTACTAGGGTCTTTCACAAAAATCCCAAAACTGCCTCAAAATCGGACTTTTTCGAAATATTTCAATGAAACTTAGAATTTGAGCGTATATTAAGCCTCCGATTAGAATTGCAAAAAAATGGAAAAGTGGGCGTGGAAAAGGGGCGGTTCTCATAAAGAAATTTAACAAAAGTCGGTATATGGGGCCCCTTATGGACTTAAACACCTCTTGATATTAAGAATTATTTGAACATGTGTGTCTGTGTCGGGTATTCTATTGTCAGGCTCGCCAGACTATAACACCCTTGCTTGTTTAGAATAGAAAAATAAGTAATTTATTATTGTGAAAATTTTTTTCAATAATTTGTAGGGCTGTAGGTTTTGGAAATTGCGGATGAGGATAAGGATATTTTTATAACGATCACTTTTTCATATACTTATGTCTTTTAGAAGTTAGATTACGTTTTATTTAATAATACAAAAAAAACCACATAGTTCCAGCTTAATATATAACAGGTTGGCTGATAAGTCCCCGGTCTGACACATAGATGGCGTCGCTAGTATTAAATGCATATTATTTTTATATAGTGGCAACCTTCAAATGATTCGTGTCAAAATTTGACGTCTGTAAGTCAATTAGTTTGTGAGATAGAGCTTGTTTTGTGAAGCAACTTTTGTTATTGTGAAAAAAATGGAAAAAAAGGAATTTCGTGTTTTGATAAAATACTGTTTTCTGAAGGGGAAAAATACAGTGGAAGCAAAAACTTGGCTTGATAATGAGTTTCCGGACTCTGCCCCAAGAAAATCAACAATAATTGATTGGTATGCAAAATTCAAGCGTGGTGAAATGAGCACGGAGGACGGTGAACGCAGTGGACGCCCGAAAGAGGTGGTTACCGACGAAAACATCAAAAAAATTCACAAAATGATTTTGAATGACCGTAAAATGAAGTTGATCGAGATAGCAGAGGCCTTAAAGATATCAAAGGAACGTGTTGGTCATATCATTCATCAATATTTGGATATGAAAAAGCTCTGTGCAAAATGGGTTCCGCGCGAGCTTACATTTGACCAAAAACAACAACGTGTTGATGATTCTGAGCGGTGTTTGCAGCTGTTAACTCGCAATACACCCGATTTTTTGCTTCGATATGTGACAATGGATGAAACCTGGCTCTATCACTACACTCCTGAGTCCAATCGACAGTCGGCTGAGTGGACAGCGATCGGTGAACCGTCTCCGAAGCGTGGAAAGACTCAAAAGTCCGCTGGCAAAGTAATGGCCTCTGTTTTTTGGGATGGGCATGGAATAATTTTTATCGATTATCTTGAGAAGGGAAAAACCATCAACAGTGACTATTATATGTCGTTATTGGAGCGTTTGAAGGTCGAAATCGCGGCAAAACGGCCCCATATGAAGAAGAAAAAAGTGTTGTTCCACCAAGACAACGCACCGTGCCACAAGTCATTGAGAACGATGGCTAAAATTCATGAATTAGGCTTCGAATTGCTTCCCCACCCACCGTATTCTCCAGATCTGGCCCCCAGCGACTTTTTCTTGTTCTCAGACCTCAAAAGGATGCTCGCAGGGAAAAAATTTGGCTGCAATGAAGAGGTGATCGCCGAAACTGAGGCCTATTTTGAGGCAAAACCGAAGGAGTACTACCAAAATGGTATCAAAAAATTGGAAGGTCGTTATAATCGTTGTATCGCTCTTGAAAGGAACTATGTTGAATAATAAAAACGAATTTTGACAAAAAAAATGTGTTTTTCTTTGTTAGACCGGGGACTTATCAGCCAACCTGTTAGGAAGAAGCTTTTTTAAGCAGTTATTGAATCACTTTTGCAAGACTTTTTGAAAACTTTACAAATTACGATATTTTTAGCCGAATGTGCAGGCAAAACAGAAGATGAAATCCTTTTTTGTTGTTGTTACTTCCTTAGTTTTTTTAGCATACTCCTTAGTTTAGCTATATCCGCAAAATATAAATGTGTGCATGTGCATGCGGATGAAGGATATGCAGATGCGGATTTTTTGCGGATGTGTGATATATGCATACGCACAATCTACCGCCCTAGTCAGTTGATCTTACACGTTTCAGAAGGTAAGAAATAAAAAGGTTTCTTTCTTCTATTTTTGCTTCTATGGATTTTCGGCAATTTTCGTAATGTACCCTGCAGAAATGAGCTGGTCAATTATATTATGGCAGCTGGCCTTTAACCGGTACAGATCCTACCGGTTGTATTATGGCAGTTCGTATTAGGAATTGTAATATGAGGGACTAGTACACTTGGGTCAGTTCATATTACTGTGGGGTACCTACAAAATTTGTATTGTTTTCTTTAAAATATTGATTAATAAGCGGTAATATATATGGTATGTCGAATCAGGTAGAATTTTAGTAAAGGAGTATTATAATTGTATTAGTTGTTAGATTCTAATCGTTTACTTTTATACGAAAGTTCCATATCGAGCCAGTGTAAGGCAGGGAGACCCCATGACACGGGTCACGGGCGCGACGGCCCCGCCTTTCTCGAGTCGCGGTGCTAGCCGATTGCCCCAGTCAAATCATGCAGACTGGTAAATAAATGTATGAAGCGGGACCCGGCCGCAGGGTTATTAGTATGAAACGTCCGTCTGACGAGAGGAGGACGTTTTATAGTGGAAACACCACACACCCAGCAAGGACGGATGCTGGCAGTCCGAAGGGATTTTTGACCTCCTCTCCGCAAAAAAAAAAAAAAAAAAAAAAAAAGCAAGGGTGTTATAGTCTGGCGAGCCTGACAATAGAATACCCGACACAGACACACATGTTCAAATAATTCTTAATATCAAGAGGTGTTTAAGTCCATAAGGGGCCCCATATACCGACTTTTGTTAAATTTCTTTATGAGAACCGCCCCTTTTCCACGCCCACTTTTCCATTTTTTTGCAATTCTAATCGGAGGCTTAATATACGCTCAAATTCTAAGTTTCATTGAAATATTTCGAAAAAGTCCGATTTTGAGGCAGTTTTGGGATTTTTGTGAAAGACCCTAGTACTGGAGCTACCCTTAATAATGGACCTATCAAAAAATTTTTGGAGAGGAGGTTTATGGCTACAAAGGAAGCATAAGTGCCAAATTTCGTTCAAGTCCCATTTGAATTTCGGGTGTAGGGGACAATTTTCGAAAAACGCCCTTCTGTCACGCCCACTTTCCAATTTTTGGAAATCATATTACTTGCCTTTAGAAATGTTCAAATATCAAATTTCATCAAAATATCTGGAAAAACTTCGATTTTAGAGCAGTTTTTGTTGTTTTCGTAACAGACCCTGGTACTGGAGGTACCCCTAAAAATAGTCCGATGGGGTCCATTCTCTAATTTGTTTTTACTTATGTGCCTGTGAGTACGCATACCAAATTTCGTCAAGATAAAAAAAGATAAAAAAAATACAGTGGAAGCAAAAACTTGGCTTGATAATGAGTTTCCGGACTCTGCCCCAGGAAAATCAACAATAATTGATTGGTATGCAATATTCAAGCGTGGTGAAATGAGCACGGAGGACGGTGAACGCAGTGGACGCCCGAAAGAGGTGGTTACCGACGAAAACATCAAAAAAATTCACAAAATGATTTTGAATGACCGTAAAATGAAGTTGATCGAGATAGCAGAGGCCTTAAAGATATCAAAGGAACGTGTTGGTCATATCATTCATCAATATTTGGATATGAAAAAGCTCTGTGCAAAATGGGTGCCGCGCGAGCTCACATTTGACCAAAAACAACAACGTGTTGATGATTCTGAGCGGTGTTTGCAGCTGTTAACTCGCAATACACCCGAGTTTTTGCGTCGATATGTGACAATGGATGAAACATGGCTCTATCACTACACTCCTGAGTCCAATCGACAGTCGGCTGAGTGGACAGCGATCGGTGAACCGTCTCCGAAGCGTGGAAAGACTCAAAAGTCCGCTGGCAAAGTAATGGCCTCTGTTTTTTGGGATGGGCATGGAATAATTTTTATCGATTATCTTGAGAAGGGAAAAACCATCAACAGTGACTATTATATGTCGTTATTGGAGCGTTTGAAGGTCGAAATCGCGGCAAAACGGCCCCATATGAAGAAGAAAAAAGTGTTGTTCCACCAAGACAACGCACCGTGCCACAAGTCATTGAGAACGATGGCAAAAATTCATGAATTAGGCTTCGAATTGCTTCCCCACCCACCGTATTCTCCAGATCTGGCCCCCAGCGACTTTTTCTTGTTCTCAGACCTCAAAAGGATGCTCGCAGGGAAAAAATTTGGCTGCAATGAAGAGGTGATCGCCGAAACTGAGGCCTATTTTGAGGCAAAACCGAAGGAGTACTACCAAAGTGGTATCAAAAAATTGGAAGGTCGTTATAATCGTTGTATCGCTCTTGAAAGGAACTATGTTGAATAATAAAAACGAATTTTGACAAAAAAAATGTGTTTTTCTTTGTTAGACCGGGGACTTATCAGCCAACCTGTTAGGAAGAAGCTTTTTTAAGCAGTTATTGAATCACTTTTGCAAGACTTTTTGAAAACTTTACAAATTACGATATTTTTAGCCGAATGTGCAGGCAAAACAGAAGATGAAATCCTTTTTTGTTGTTGTTACTTCCTTAGTTTTTTTAGCATACTCCTTAGTTTAGCTATATCCGCAAAATATAAATGTGTGCATGTGCATGCGGATGAAGGATATGCAGATGCGGATTTTTTGCGGATGTGTGATATATGCATACGCACAATCTAACGCCCTAGTCAGTTGATCTTACACGTTTCAGAAGGTAAGAAATAAAAAGGTTTCTTTCTTCTATTTTTGCTTCTATGGATTTTCGGCAATTTTCGTAATGTACCCTGCAGAAATGAGCTGGTCAATTATATTATGGCAGCTGGCCTTTAACCGGTACAGATCCTACCGGTTGTATTATGGCAGTTCGTATTAGGAATTGTAATATGAGGGACTAGTACACTTGGGTCAGTTCATATTACTGTGGGGTACCTACAAAATTTGTATTGTTTTCTTTAAAATATTGATTAATAAGCGGTAATATATATGGTATGTCGAATCAGGTAGAATTTTAGTAAAGGAGTATTATAATTGTATTAGTTGTTAGATTCTAATCGTTTACTTTTATACGAAAGTTCCATATCGAGCCAGTGTAAGGCAGGGAGACCCCATGACACGGGTCACGGGCGCGACGGCCCCGCCTTTCCCGAGTCGCGGTGCTAGCCGATTGCCCCAGTCAAATCATGCAGACTGGTAAATAAATGTATGAAGCGGGACCCGGCCGCAGGGTTATTAGTATGAAACGTCCGTCTGACGAGAGGAGGACGTTTTATAGTGGAAACACCACACACCCAGCAAGGACGGATGCTGGCAGTCCGAAGGGATTTTCGACCTCCTCGCCGCAAAAAAAAAAAAAAAAAAAAAAAAGCAAGGGTGTTATAGTCTGGCGAGCCTGACAATAGAATACCCGACACAGACACACATGTTCAAATAATTCTTAATATCAAGAGGTGTTTAAGTCCATAAGGGGCCCCATATACCGACTTTTGTTAAATTTCTTTATGAGAACCGCCCCTTTTCCACGCCCACTTTTCCATTTTTTTGCAATTCTAATCGGAGGCTTAATATACGCTCAAATTCTAAGTTTCATTGAAATATTTCGAAAAAGTCCGATTTTGAGGCAGTTTTGGGATTTTTGTGAAAGATCCTAGTACTGGAGCTACCCTTAATAATGGACCTATCAAAAAATTTTTCGAGAGGAGGTTTATGGCTACAAAGGAAGCATAAGTGCCAAATTTCGTTCAAGTCCCATTTGAATTTCGGGTGTAGGGGACAATTTTCGAAAAACGCCCTTCTGTCACGCCCACTTTTCCAATTTTTGGAAATCATATTACGTGCCTTTAAAAATGTTCAAATATCAAATTTCATCAAAATATCTGGAAAAACTTCGATTTTAGAGCAGTTTTTGTTTTTTTCGTAACAGACCCTGGTACTGGAGGTACCCCTAAAAATAGTCCGATGGGGTCCATTCTCTAATTTGTTTTTACTTATGTGCCTGTGAGTACGCATACCAAATTTCGTCAAGATAGCTCAACCTCTTCGATAAGAAAACTGTATACAGACAGATCATTTCTATATATATTTTGTATGGTCAGTCTCGACTGGTTTTGGGTGTTACACACAACCGCACAAACACAATATCTACGCTCGACGCAGAGTGTCTCGGGTATAAAAAAAAATTTACTCATTGTGCTAAATAAAGTCAACTCAAATATCTATGGTTTAATGGATTTTAAAAGCTTCCCCTACGTTGGTCTGGAAAGGGGGTCCACTTTAAGGGGGGGAGGGGCGTTTCTGTGTGGTTTTGAGCAAAGTAAAGGGTCGTGGGTGACTTCTGGCCACAAATTCGGGTAAAGCATACCAAAAAATATACTGCAGGTTACTGCTATTCTCGAGTATTAAGTGAATATGCCTTTTGGATAAATAGATGTTAAAAATGCCATTAAAAGGGGCGGGCCACGCCTATTTTTGATAAATTCTAAAAGAGGAAGTAATAAAGTATACTATTGCATCAAAAGTTTTCCAAACTCACGTATTGCTTAGTCAAAAAAAGGCCAGGCTTTTTATTCAGGCTGGAAAAAATAAAAAGCCCAGAATAACGATTATTCAGGCTGCACAAAATAAAAAGCCTAGAATAACCATTATTCAGGCTGAATATAATAAACGGCAAAAAATAACGGTTAGTTTTTGACTTAAAAATAAAAATCAAAGATTTAAAAATTTTGTCTTGAAATTGAAGTTAAGGATGTGACAATCAAAACTGAGTCATCAATATGTTTGTGCGTCAAGTCGTTGTATTTGCTTTTTTTGTTTAAAGTTTCGCAAATAAATATTATTTTCGGTCCCTGATTAACGGCCTTGCAAATAAATATATCTTGTCTGATTTTTTCAAATATATTGATCAATTCGATGTTTTTACGCTACTCGAGTCACATATAGAAAATGATGCAGGTGTAACTAGAGCAAAATCATCCCTGCAGTAATGAAGAGGTCAATTTGCCAAACAGGAGTACTCTGAGGTTACTCGAAATATGACTAGTCAAAATGTACAGTATTTTATGTATCTACGGAGATCTACGGGAGGTGAGTTTCAGGATTTCCCTTCGCTTTGTGCTTCGATTGCGAAGTAGAAAAGAAATTGTTATTGTCTGCTTTAAGTTCGCATTCTGATCGTTGTCCCACCGAAAGGTAGTTAGCTGGACGGTTAAGACTATCGCTCAGCGACCTCATGGGTTGGGGTTCGATCCCTGGCTCGGGTGAGAATAATTTTTTTTTTATTACCAAGTTTTTTTTTTGTTTATATTTTAATTTAATTTATTTAATAGTTAATTTTGAAATAAAAAAATTTTTCGCTAAATTTTTAAGTATTTTTTTTTCTATATCTTTTTTTTTTAATATGTATTTTTCAATTAAAAAATTTTTGTAGTAAAAATTCTACTCGTGCGTTCCACAAAAACTTCAGCAACCAAAAACTCAAATGAGCGTTTTGGTCAATACATTAAATTTGCTTGTTTAGCGTAATGGTTAAGACGCTGACTTACCAACCCAGAGATCAGTGGTTCGAGGCTCGGTCAAGGCGAGAAAATTAAAAAAGGAGTGAAAAAGAAAAGATTTAAAAACAAACAAAAGAGAAAAAAAAAATACAAAACAAAGAGGAGAAAATAATTTTTTTATTTTCATAAAATGTGCAAAAAAACAAATTGACCAAAAATTGACCCAACTGTATATAGTCCAGGTCTAGTTCATATGAGCAAAAACTGTAACTAGTTATTTTCCAATGACAGCTCAACGTTAAAAAAGACAGTTCAAAGCATTGGTTGGCAAATTAAGAGGGAGTAGTCCTGGTATTTTTGTGACTAGTTGGGGAGTAGTTGGAGAGTAGTTGGAATTACTGCAGGGATACTTCAAGAATTTCTACATTTACTGGAAGACAGCTGAACGTAGAAGTAGATATGGAAGAGCAAGTGGCGGTTGTATCTATGGAATACGAAAAGATTTAACGCAACGAGGTGTGACACACACTTTCAATAATATAGACGGACAAAACTTTATCACATTAATGTCGCCGAACACAAGAGTTGCTGTGGTCCCTGATAATGTGCGTGGTGCGAACTGGAACGAAGATTTTGATAAAGTTAAAAGATATTTTGATGAAAGTAATGAAATAAATGCGATTTTGATTGGAGACGTCAACGTCAGAATTGGAAGAACACAACAACTCTTAGAAGAACCTTATAAAGTTCTTTTTGTGGCAGGCATGGAAACTAGGAACTCGCAAGACGAAATTATAAATGCAAAATGCAACAAATTTATGGACTTTTGTAACGACAATGCGCTTGTAGTGCTTAACGGCTTTACTCAAGGGGATAAAGAGGGCATGTTTACTTGCATAAGTACAATGGGATCCTCAGTTAACGACATATGTACTATCTCGCAAGATGCGCTTAATATGGTGGAAGGTTTTAAGGTCGATGCAAAAATTTGGTCTGACCATTGCCCTATCCAGTTAAACATTAAGTTTGAACTTTCATCTGATAATTAAGAAATCTCTCGTTTACTCCCAAAATTACATTGGAATCCTAGTATGTTACTAGAGTATAGAAGAAAGCTGAATGACAACGTGCGTAGGTTGTATAACCGAAACAGCGAAATAAACATCGCTGATCTTGTCAATGTGATCAAAGCCTCTGCTCCTAACGCCAAACAACAAAAGTTAAACCCGAAAAGCCCTTGGCTCACCTGGGCGTGTCAAAATAAAAGAAATAAGGCTTTTAGACTGTTAAAAATTTTTAGATGCTCAAAATACATAGAAGACCGTAGGCGATATTTGGAAGCAAAGCGAAACTTTGAATCAGAATGTAGAATCGCGCGGAAAAACTATTACAAAAAGTTGGAACAACAGATAAAATCAGTCGATAACTGCAAGGAATGGTGGACAGTCGCAAAAAAAAATAAATCAAAACCTACACAAAACAACATTTCACGTTTCAACTGAAGCCCTCAAAACCCACTTCGAAAGGCTGCTGAATCCATCACTTCAGAATAACAGTATTTATTATGCGGCAAATCGGATCGAAAATGAATATCTTGATGCAGATATCACTCTAAATGAGGTCAGAGTAGTGCTAGCTAAATCCAAAAAGAATAAAGCGCCTGGCTACGATCGTGTTCCATACGAGTTTCTTCAAAATGCAACGAATGAGTTCCTAATTGAAATGGTGAAGGTGTTTAACAACATTTTTAACGCTGGCATAGTAGATGAAACATTCACTAAAAGCATAATATTCCCGATTTATAAAAAAGGGGATCCGAATTCGCCTAGCAATTATAGAGGAATAAGCTTTATGAATACTAGCCCGAAACTGCTGATGGGTATACTCTGTCAAAGACTTACAAAGTGGACTAAAGAGAACCATATATTGAATGAATTCCAGGCCGGTTTCAGGAAAGGCTTTTCGACAGTGGATAATATATATATTCTAGTTGCAACGGCTCATATAAAACTGTCTGAGAACAAGAAATTGTATTCATTTTTCGTTGATCTTAAAGCGGCCTTTGATAAGATACCAAGATGCTTGTTATTTTTCAAATTGCATGAAATGGGAGTATCGACAAAAACTGTAAATTTATTGGAAGCAATTTATAAGGAAACGCTGTCTGCAGTATGGGCAGGAGACGACATGTCAGAGTACTTTGCCACGCATTCAGGGGTAAAACAAGGATGTCTTCTTTCGCCTCTACTCTTCATTTTATACTTAAATGATCTGCACGATTTTATTGGAGGTGGTCTTAATGTTGATGAAATAAATTTGAGAATTTTGCTATATGCGGATGACATGGTGATTATGGCAGATGATGCTACTGTAATGCAGCAAATGATACATCGATTGGAGCTATATTGCAAAATGTGGAACCTGGAAGTTAATTCAGATAAATCGAAAATGATGGTCTTCCGAAAAGGTGGTCGATTGTCAACGCGGGAAAAATGGACTTACATGGAGGCAGAAATCGAGGTGATTTCAGAGTATGTATATCTTGGAGTACTGCTAACGCCGAAGCTTAATTTTGTAAAACATATGCGAAAGAGAAATGAATCTTCAAAATGCAGCATAAATAGCACATGGAAAAATTTTCTGTGTAAAACTGAAGTACCTTCAAAGGCAAAGTGGAACATTTTTCAGGCAGTTTGCAGGGAGATTCAAAGTTATGCGGCACAAGTATGGGGTGGCACGAGCTTTAAAGAAGTAGATCGCCTACAAAGATACTTTGTCAAAAGAATATTAAGGCTCCCAGAAAGCACACCAAACTATGCATTAATTCTGGAAGCAGGTTTGGAGCTGGGTCATGTATATACTTTAAGGCTACACCTTATCTACATCGCTAAAACTTTGTTTGAACACGGGGAAAGGAGACTGACGCATATAATCTCTAAAAAAGTTCTATCTAAAAACTTCTACTGGGCGAAGCAGATTTTTGACCTCGGAGCTTCACATGGCGTTGATTTTAGAGGGTCAATGGCTCAATTAGAAATATGGCAATATAAATGTATCCAGCTCGTAACTCGCATCCAGATTGACACAATGTCAAAGGCCAGAGAAGAAGCAACAAGAAGCATCAGCCGTATATATAGGCATTTGGATCACGCCAGGGGTTCTTCGTGTATAACAGAAGAAATGAATGTTGAAGAAATAATGTGGATATTTAAGACGAGTTGCGGTTTACTTCAGCTAAAGGCACACAGCTTTGGAGAAAACGTTCGAAATTGCTCACTTTGCAATATGAATACAATAAAAACTGAGGAACACTTTTTCGGTGTTTGTCCAGTTTTAAAAGAGTTCAGGAAAATATATTTTGGCAAGACGGTTTTGCAATGGGATGAACTTATTGAAGTTCTAAATGGCCACTGCGAAAATGGTTGGAAGCAGTTAGTAAGCTTTACGAAGAGCGCTTTTAATTACAGAAAAATTTTGTATGACTTTGATTCTTAAACTTTACTTTTCGCACTTATAAAACAGAAAATAATTATAAATGTATGAGCTTTTATGATTATTAATAAGTGAATACCGAATATCCAGCGGACGGCTTTAATGCCATGCTGTCATTTATTTATTCGATTAAATTATTTGTAACTGGAAGAGAATTCATGTATGAAAAACTGAATAAATACTACTACTACTACTACTACTATATAAGAAAAAAATTAAAACGAGACTGTCGCGGAGCATAGCCAGAAATGAGAGCAAAATATAGTCAACGTGTAAAAGCGATCATCGAATCAACCGGTCGACCCGTGTAATCACAGGCCTTCGTCTACAAAGCTATCGACTTATCGATTTCCATTCAACGTCAATAGGAGAAAAGGAAAAAAGGGCTTATTACTCAGGACAATCGACGACTGGAGGACGGAGGCGAAAGACTGCGAATTTTAATCATATTGAGCCATATTGATCGTAACCAAATCCTATTCATCCTAACCTAATTCGTCATAAATTTCTTGTCATTTTGATTGTTACAATTAGAGTTTGTTTTGTTTTATATTGTTTAATGGCACCCTGCCAAGTAATAGTAAACTCGTTTTTTGTTGCACGCGTTTAAATCGAATTGTAATTTATATCCAATAAACCGATTAATCGCAAGTCTCTTCCTCTATCATTTATTGAGAAGTCGCCGTGACATCGTTAAAATTCGCATTCTTGGCTTCGCCGGTTTTCTGGATCTACATTGATACACTGTTGGAATTGGCAACATGAAGGGAGCCATGCCACTAGCAGTCCAACGTTCGCCGGCGCGGAAGAGCCCACGTATCAATGCAGAAAATATGCCGCCTACCACACCCAAGGAGCTAAGTAAAGGATCGCAGCCAGACAAGTCATTGAGAGCGCTTCCGCCGCCGGAAACGTCAAATGCGAGTGCTGCACAATCTTCCAAAGAAAAAGACGAGAGTGCGACGCAAAGAGATGCCTTATTAGCCGAAATGCAGAAAAAAGTTGCCGCATTGGAACAAAAGGTAAAAGAAGGTAATGAAACGAATAAATCGTTGAAGTTGGCGCTCAGCAAGGCGTCAGGTAAGACAACGGTGTCGCCAAACACGTGCTCACAGGGAGCAAGTGCCTTTGCCGTTACAGCGTCACAGCCGCCATCTTCTGATGTACCAAGTGCACCTTCTAAAGTAAGTCTGTCTCTGTCACACCCAAGCGCATCGAGAATGCTGCCTACACACACATGCACAGACGTTGTCGATGTCCCTGTCACGGAGCCATTTTCGACGACTGTGTTAGAATCGTCAACGTATTTGCCTGCTAACGCCGCCATATTGCCAGCGCCGTCTTCTGCTTACGCATCGTCGACGCAACATTATTTAGCGGGCAGCGCTGCAATGCCGTCAACGTATTTGCCTGTTAACGCCGCCATATTGCCAGCGTCGTCTTCTGCTAACGTATCGTCGACGCAAGATTATTTAGCGGGCAGCGCTGCAATGCCATCAACGTATTTGCCTGTTAACGCCGCCATATTGCCAGCGTCGTCTTCTGCTAACGCATCGTCGACGCAACATTATTTAGCGGGCAGCGCTGCAATGCCGTCAGCGTATTTTCCTGTTAACGCCGCCATATTGCCGTCGTCGTCTCCTGCCAATGCAACATCGACGCAACAGTATTTAGTGGGCAACGCTGCAATGCCGTCAGCGTATTTGCCCGCTAACACCGCCATATTGTCATCGTCGTCTTCCGCCAACGCATCTTCGACGCAATCGTATTTAGCGAGTAACACTGTCATGCCGCCAGCATATTTGCCTATACTCAGTGCTACTACGCCTTCAGCCTATAAGCCATATGGAGTAAGTATGAGCAATCTGATGCCGCCTCCGATCGTCACAACAACTCCAGCCACATATAGCCAAAACTCGCCATACAATCCTGGAGGCTACATGACTCCTTTAATACGACAACCTAACGTGAGTGCCGCCGCACCAATAAGAGCTGACAACCACATGCCAGTCGGCCTACTAGCTTCGATGCCAAGGAAGCTGCCTGGTCTTCCTGAATTTAACGGCTCGCCCGAGGATTGGCCTATTTTCGTCATAGCCTTCAATGAAACTACCGCCGCACAGTGGGCCGCCCAGAACAAGTTAGCCGGCAAAAATTATTTTATTGGCTTAAGTAGTTGGGTTTGATGTTAAAAGTACCTGGGCAAATTGTTTTCCCGGGCATGGATTATTTAGACCACGAGAAGGGTCAATAACGAGCACGTAAGAGCAACAATTGCTTTTCGAAAGGCTCCAGCGGTGCTAGCGGTCATGACTTTGGAGGAATCTTGATAAAATTTGATAGGTGTGGAAGTTCCTTTCTGAATTCATAAGAATGTATTTAGAAATAAGGAAAACGAGATTCCTTTCAATTGCTTGATCCCCAAACCTTTAATTAAAAAATGCCATGAATATTTTAGTAGAGCATTTATAAATTAGAATTTTGTTCATTTATTTCTTTAATGAAACCACTGAAGAATTATACGGAAAAGTCATAAAAAGTTAAATAAAACAATTTCATTTAATAAAAAAAAAAAAACATAGCTCAAAAGGGTTGCTTATTCTTCGGAGTCAGAGTTTGCACTTTCATTTGATTCTTCAGACCCTTCGGAGGCTAAATTTTGTGGATTTTCGTCAAGTTTAGGCTCGATTAAAAATTTTTTGGCTTCGGATGGAATAGACGAAATATTTTTTAATGGTTCTTGTCGATAACAATTAATCAGCGGATCTGACGTAATTAAAAGCATATTGAGTAAATCTCTGTTCGTATTAATTCTAGATGATTTTCGCGTATGTGCTAAACCGAATCGTCTACAGTCTTTGTTACGGGCCTCTTGAGCTTCTTCAGACAACTGACCTATCGGAACTATGCAGTTTCTTATAACGTCAGTTGCATGACATAAAATTTTGTGAACACTAACTGGCAAATTTTTTAAATTTTATATTCGCTTTGACAAAATGCTTCGTTGGAATAATTTACAAGAATTAAGCTAAGATTAAACTATTTGCTGGAAGGCCAAATATTTGCTAACATATTTGGATAAAGTTTAAAGAGAAATTCATGCAGAAAAACTTATTTATTTTACATTTACAAATATATATCTATCTGTAAAACATACATATATATTTTTATATGCATGCGCGTATGGAACGTTTAAAATTTTTCGCATAAAACCGCCAGAGTCTTCATACTATATTGGACAAATTTTGTTTGATGCGAGGTCGTGCGATGTCTAAAGTAAACATTTTCTGAAAGGAAATATCATGAACAATTAATTTGCAAAGTTTGAGAGTGGAACTATTGGGTACTCACTTTTAGATTTTCCATTAAATCTGAACATTACTATTTACAAATACAAAGAAAAAACACTTAGTTCTCTACATCACCATGGCTATTTCGCTGAATATAATAAACTGCGTTATCTTTTTTTGGAAAGCGCACAGTTTTCTATCCTAAAGAGCATCCAACAATAATTCTCGCTAGGGATTGAAAGTCCGAAGAGGCCTTCTTCCAAAAAGCCTTATAAATTTTATTCTAAACTGAAAAATTTAATATTTGCAATTTTCAAGTTTGATTTATGAAAAAAATACCAAAGCTTGAGCTAAAGGCGCAGTGGATAAAGTTTTTATTTTAATTGGACATTTCTTCATGTTCCACAGTGGTCAAAACAAGAAAATTGCATTTTGATTTTTTGCCGGCTAAAACAGTCAAATGGCCCAATGTGCGCCGCGTACAATTGTTCAAATCTGGAGAACAATCAGCGCTTGTTAAAAGCACTAAAGGGAGAAGCCAGAGAGACGGTTAAATCTCTTTTAATACAGCCAGATAACGTTTTCGCCGCCATGGAGCAACTTCGCTTCCGCTACGGACGTCCAGAGCAGCTAATCCGCAGTCAATTGCAGCAGATAAGGGAAATCCAAACCATAACGGAGAGCGCCGTCGGAAAGTTGGTTCCGTTTGCGACTAAGGTCAGGAACTTGGCCGTATTTTGACAGTCCGCAGGAGGCCATCAACATCTAACGAATCTCACGCTGCTGGAGGAACTAGTCGCCAAGTTGCCCTTTAGCAAGCGAATTGAGTGGGCAAGAGTAGCGATGGTAACCAAGCCTTACCCTACAATAGCACATTTCAGCGATTGGCTCTCTGAGATTGCCAGCATCATATGTACCGTGAACGAGCTGGAAAGCAGAGAAGGTAAACGCCGACCAGTTTTCCACATGGTCGACTCGCATGGTGATGGTGAGACGAAATGCCTATTATGTAAGGAAGACCACACTTTACCCGACTGCAAGCAATTCCTACGAGCGAGTGTTGCTGCAAGGTGGAAGATCGCCAAAAAGAATAGGTTTTGTTTCTCGTGCTTGAGCTCCGGCCATGCAGTGCGCGACTGCCACCGCAGCCAAAACTGTAACGTCGGACACTGCCAACGGAAGCGTCATAAACTATTGCACGAGAAGAAGCCAATGCCAAACTTGGAAGAGAAGCGTCCGATAAGCGAGCCTAAGTCGAGCGATGCAAGTAGCTCAGCGACGAATCTAAGTTGTACCTCCGGCCAGGAGAAGCTCTTATTTCGCGTCTTGCCAATCGTATTGTTCGGAAGAAATAAAAGAGTGACAACGTATGCGCTCTTTGATGAGGGTTCCTCTGTATCCTTAATTGACAACGACTTGGTAGAGGAACTGGGACTGCCATGCCAACAGCGCACTCTAAATCTACAGTGGTTCGGTGAAAGATCCACCAGGGAGACAGCCAAAGTCGTCGACTTCATGATACGTGGACAAGGACAGAAAAAGATGCATTCCATGAAAAACGTCTACGGAATTTCAAACTTAAGCCTGCCAAGCCAGAGTCTCTCGAGAAATGAACTTGAAATGATTCAACAAGGACTGTTAATGAAGCCGTACACTAACGCCGAGCCAAAAGTGCTTATTGGCCTAGACCATGCGCACCTTGGGCTGCCTTCGAAAACCACAAAGGTGAATACCAATGGACCTTATGCCGCCCGTACCCGCCTAGGATGGGTTGTATTCGGACCCGTCAACCGATCGCCGGCGCACGTGATGGCGACTCAATGCCTCCTTCTAAATGGAGTGGAGAGCGCCATTGATAAGCAGGTACGAGCATATTTTGAAATAGAAAACTTTGGAATCAAATCAGTACAAGAAGTAAAAAGTAATGACGATATAAGAGCACTACAAATCCTGAAGACCACCACCGTAAGAGTAGGCAGACGATTTCATACCGGCCTTCTTTGGAGAGATTCTAACGTCGACTTGCCAGAAAGCTACGGAATGGCATTAAAAAGACTTCACAACATGGAGAAAAAGATGGCACGAGAAGAATCATTCGCTGCTGCATATCAGGAGAAAGTCAATGGCTACGTCGCATGTGGATACGCCCGTAAGTTGACACCAAATGAAATATCAGCCGTAAGCAATAAGAAGATTTGGTACTTGCCACATTTTGGTGTAGTCAACGTAAACAAGCCAAAGAAGCTCCGCCTGGTTTTTGACGCCGCCGCCACAGCAAGTGGAGTTTCGCTTAACTCAAAGCTATTAAAAGGTCCACAGGAACAAAGACAGCTGTCAGCTGTACTGTTTAATTTCAGAGAAGGATCCGTTGGTGTCTGCGCAGACATCAAAGAGATCTTTCACCAGATCATTATCCAGCCGGATGACCGCCTCGCTCAGCGATTCTTGTGGCGAAACGGTGACACGCAGCGCGAACCTGATATCTTCGAAATGCAAGTCATGACCTTTGGAGCAACCTGCTCACCATGTACTGCGAAGTACGTGATGGAGTTGAATGCACGGCAGCATTTAGAAAGCAATACCCGAGCAATCGAATCCATTACAGAGCACCATTACATAGATGACTATGTCGATAGCTTCGGGTCAAATGAGGAAGCCATCGCTATCAGCAAAGAAGTGAGAGCAATTCATGCCGACGGCGGGTTTCAGCTTCGACAGTTCTCTTCAAATTCCAAAGCGGTGTTGGACGAGCTCGATGATGGATGCAACCCTCCACTTGTCAAATGGGGAGAAAGCGAGGAAAAGATCTTGGGTCTATACTGGCAGCCAGCCAGCGATGAATTCAAATTCAACTTAAAATTTCACCGCATAAATTTAAGCGTCATTGACGTCGAAAGAGTCCCAACTAAACGCGAGTTCCTGAGTATCATCATGTCCGTTTTCGACCCAATGGGCTTTCTAAGCTGTTTCACTGCAATCGCTAAACTGATGATGAGGGAGGTCTGGAGGAAAGAAGTCCTTTGGGATGAGCCTGTACGTTCTGAAATAGGAAGTGCATGGGAAAACTGGAGACGCCAACTCAAAAAACTTACGCAATTCAGAGCACCACGCCATTATTTCCGCTACTCTACAACTCGCTCGTTGCAGCTCCATATATTTCTTGACGCCAGTGAAGACATGTATGCAGCAGTAGCATACTGGCGCTACATCAACGAATGCAATGAGATAGGGGTAACTTTCGTGTGCGCCAAGACAAGGAGTGCTCCTGTTACGAAACCGTTGTCTGCCATAGTGGCTCATGCTACCGAAGCCTTGCTGCATAACCATTTCGACAAGCTTCTGGGCTGGGGTGGGCTTTGCCTCGTCACATGAACGATGGTCGTCTCGCAGCAAAAAGTGTATGCAGCTATTTAGATATTAAATCACCTTCGTTTTCTTGAAAAGGTAGATTGATTTTGTGAACGTCAGAAACTAGAAACAAATTTTGAAGATTTTTGCCACAGTGCAAAAGAGAAAAAGACTAAAGGATGCAAGATCCCGATGACGTGCTGCTACATTGAATGCCATGACTAAGATATTGTTCGCCAGGCTTCTATACCCTCCTCAACCTAATAACCATGTGAAATTTCTTTAGTTATCCCTATTTCAATCACCAGAAACCGACTCTAACCTGCTTCACCAATAAAATTTACTCAATCCATTTTCAAATTTTTCTTTTAATTCATTAAACTTAGTTCGTTTTTGCTGTACATCTTAAGTCACTAGTATATTACAATTAATTATTCCGTAATTTCGTTTTCTTTTTTTTCTCTTTTTTTTTCTATTGTTTTCTACATAGATTCAATTTAATCAAAGAACGAAGAAATTAAAAAAATTCTTCCATTTACAAAAATATTTGCTTCTAATGTTTGCTTCGGGCACGATAACGCCCTTACTGTACTGCTTTGCCACAACGAATCTGTTGTAGTTGCAGATTCCAAAAAAAAAAAACAACAAAAACTTTGTTCTCCTATTCAGCCTGCGCTAAAAGTTATCAGATATTAGAATGCTGGCTTGTCCAGAATAGCTATGCTACATCATCATGGCCTTCTCTTGGTATTAAATATACATACAGCTCAAATTTATATTTCGGAGATCAAAACGTTTAAGTATGACTCACCCTTCAATACGGTTTATCGAGTTGAAATTTTCGATGTCAGCTGCATCCAGGCGCCTGCATTTCGCTGGGATCGAAGCTACATATGATCGGCTAATAAAGCAAGTTAGTCGAATAATTACTTTTAATCGCTTTGATCGATTGCTGTACAGATAATAAAATTTTAGTAGTCACATTGGCTGATGATCTAGCATACTTAGCTGAGGTATTCTTGTTCGCTAGGCTATAACTAAAACAAAATATAGGATGCTCTAAATGATCGGCAGTAGTGGATTGTAAGCGTGGAGATGATTTCCTCCCCATTGAGATCGGAATGATGAGTAGCTTAATGGGAATCGTGGCGGATTCACAAGCCGTAGACAGTCGAGAATATTTCCTACAAAGCCATCGCCGTAGAGTGTGGAGCTGGGAACACGGTTGCTGGACTTTTTCCCGGGGGCTTCTTTTATGCCTAGCCGATGATGATTTGCTTGGATTTTTGGTTATGTCTCAGCGGCCGCGCGGCAACGTGCAAACGCCGTCGTTAAGAGGAAATTTCGCGTAATTCCTTCCACTACACAAGCAATCTGTGCTTCGCCTCAGAAATGGGACACGATCGAGGAAGCGCTTTTTCCCGTCGAATCCATTATCCAGAATAGATTTGGATGCGGCCAGAATTTTCGGATTCAAAACTCTTGGAATTTTTCTTTTCAGAAGAAACGTCCGACTTCGCGTGTCCTTCTCCGTTCTCCCCTCCTTTCTTTTTTCTTTTCTTTTTTTTTCTTTTTCTTTCCACAGTGCTGTCTCTCTCCACAAGTACCCGTACCCTTTTTATTTTTCAAGTAAAGGCTAGGTTATACTCTTCAAATATAGTTCAGCTTACTTAAGACTAGTATTTGCTGTCAAGGAATTGCTGCCGCCACCTATTCTGTTATCTAACAAGAATTTCTTATGTTTTAAGGGAATAGTACGACGACTCTTACACCACAGTTGCAATTCAAAATCGGTTGCCGAATTGCAACTGAGCCGAATCATACCGATACCATCTACCATATGTCCTTGGAATGATATACTCCGATTGAGCTGTTTTGGATGTCTCTTAGTTCGTAATAGTGAGTGCCGATTTGTCTTAATACGATTGCTCTTATGCCGGTGGGAGCCAGCTTCGCGCATATATTTTTAGTCTTATTACTGAGTACGAAATTACGGCGTATCACCTCTTGTCCGATATGCAATTTCCTCGGTCTCGCTCTCAAGTCATACCCAATCTTACTTCGCTCATATGCCGACTTAATCGCTGTCTGTACGGTTTCTCGAACCAAAGACATTTTGTCCAAACGCGACAGCCCTTGTACACTTTCCGTCAAGGAATCCAATTGCTTCAAGAGTGCGTAGTCCTGACCATGGGTTATCATCATCTGGCCAAAGACAATCTCATAAGGCGTTTTTCCCGTGCTTTGGTGGATAGTCGATCTCAGAGCCGTGTTTATTGCACTAAGATACTCATCCCAATCTCTATGGTCGTTCCTAACAAAGGATCTTAAGGCCTCATTTATGCTCCTATTAACCCTTTCAGATGCATTTGACTGAGGAGAATAAACTGCGGTGCATACGTGGGTTATTCCTAGTTTCTTCAAGAACTCAGCAAAGATTTTACACTTAAACTGACTGCCATTGTCCGAAACAAGTGTTTCCGGAACGCCAAAACAATTAAAAACTTCGTTTTCTAGGTATTCAATAATGGGCTGCGTCTGAAACCTACGCAAAAGCTTTAAAAAGGTAAATTTGGTAAAGTGATCTAGTACGATAATAATTCCAATGTTTCCTCCCCGAGTTCTAGGAAAAGGCCTTATCAGATCCACGAAAAGTCTTTGGAATGGTCTCTCCGTGACCACTAACTTGCCCATAGGAGGCCGTAGCGTGTGTGTTGGTGCTTTGGACGTCTTGCACAACTCACATCTACCGATATAGTTTTTAATATCGACTACGAGACCAGGCCAGTAGAATAATTTCCTCACTAACGCCAAAGTTTTGGCAATTCCCCCATGCGCTGCTATCGCGGTATTATGCGATGCATAGATGACTTCTTCTCGGAGCTCTTGAGGAACTACCAACTTCCAGTCTTCGGACTCATCTGTTGATCCCCGTGAGAATTCTGTTCGTTTATATAAGTATTTTCCTACTACTTTAAAGTCTGGCAGCTTTAATTCCTCCGCTTTATTTTTCAGACGGTTATAGTCCTCGCTTTCAAAGGAGACCGAATCTAGTTCGATTGCAGGCACCCGTTCTATCTCAACTGCTGCCACTACTTCCTCATTTTCGAAGGCACGTGACAGGGTATCAGCCACTACATTTTCTGTACCTCGACGGTGTTCGATGTCAAAACAGAACCCTTGGAGCTTGAGTGCCCACCTGGCTAGTCTACCATTCAGATCCCTTTGCGACATCAACCACTTAAGGCTTGCATGGTCCGTTATTACTTTAAAAGGGTGGCCCTCGATATAAGGTCTAAACTTCTGGATTGAAAGCACTACAGCTAAGCATTCTAACTCGGTCACGGTGTAATTGCGTTGAGCTTTATTGAGTTTGTGCGACATATAGGCAATTGGCCGCTCAACCCCATCCTCGTCAAATTGGGCGAGCAGACCACCTATTCCGCTCATGCTGGCATCACATTGCACTATGAACTCTTTCTTATAGTCAGGATGAATTAGAAAAGGTGCGGTAGACAGTAAAGCCTTCAAGCGGTTAAACGCGCTTTGTGCTTCTAAATTCCACTCGTAAGTCTTCTTCTTCTTCAATAGTTCAGTCAGAGGGAACGTAACAGTCGCGTAGTCATGCACAAATCGTCTATACCATCCTGTCAAACCCAGAAATCTTCTAAGCTGGCGAATGGTTTTTGGGACTGGAAATTCAGAAATGGCTTTTACCTTATCCTCATCGACCCTTAAGGTACCCTGACCAACTACAAAACCCAGATATTTAACATGGCTTAGCCCGAATTGGCTCTTGTTAACATTTATGGTCAGTCCAGCGGTCCTCAACTTCGCCGCAACTTCCAACAACTGACTTATATGCTCATCGAAATTATTTGACACTACAAGCAGATCATCAAGGTACACGAACACATGGGACTTTAGATTATACGGTATTACACGGTCCATCAGGCGACACATGGTCTGAGGAGCGTTACAGAGACCAAATGGCATTCGCGTATACTGATATAGCGGACGATGAGGAATGGTAAATGCCGTCTTAGGTCTTGACTCTTTTGCTAGCGAGATTTGCCAGAAGGCATCTTTTAAATCGATCTTAGATATGACATGGACTGGTGGGAGTCTAGCTATTAACCCATCTATATTCGGGATGGGATATGCGTCCTTGATTGTGACAGCATTCAATTTTCTAGAATCCAGACAAACTCGATCTTTCCCAGGCTTTGCCACTAATACCACTGGAGACGACCAGGCCGAATTAGTAGCTTCTTCGATAACCCCTAGGGCCAACATGCGATCAATTTCCTTGCATAAGCGTTGTTTCATCGCAGTAGATATAGGATAATACTTCTGCTTGATTGGTGTGGAGGTACCCGTGTCGATCTTATGCTCTAAAAACGATGTACATCCTAAGCCTTCTCGTTCAAACGATGGAAATGCCTCGATCGCTGATTCAAGTTTGCGCTTTTCGGACGGACTGAGTACAATGTGGTCGGAGCTAGTCGTATTTTCGACATCTAACGTGTTTACCTTCGCATTCAGGCTAACTGCTATTTCGAACTCATCAAAGAAATCTATTCCGCAAATAACCTCGTCTTGAATAGTGGGTACTATTAGGAAATAAAATAACTTACTTTTACTATTAAACGAAATTTGTAAGGTGGTGGAGCCGGTTATTCTTTGCTTATGGCCATCCGCCGTTCGTACATCTCCAAACAGTTTTTTAAAATGAGAACTGGTTAATAGTTGCACCGCTAAATCTCCTCCAATCACGCTATTCGTGCCACCACTATCTAGCAATGCCAAGTAACTTTTCCCTAGTATGTCTACATAAGCGCGCGGTCGCTTATCAATCTCATTGCGAACAATATTCGAAACAGTCACCCTACTTATTTGCTTAACTTTTTCCCAATAGGTTTTAAGTCTAGTTTGTGATCTAAGATATCGTTTTGTTTTCAAATTTTTGTCAAATAATTTTTCCCTTAATTTCAAATATTCTCCCACCCGAATATGCAATGGTCTCTGCAATGGGTGTACGGGTGGAATACTGCTTGGCTTTACTGTGTCCGAGGTGAGCTGTATTGCGGATGACCGCTGGAGGATTTGCGGGCATCCTGATGAAGGTTTTCCTGGTTTGCGAGACAGTTAGCACAATTTGGCTTATAAACGTTTTTTGCGCCACACCCATAGCAAAAGATGTTTCGCGGGGCGGTACAATCTTTATAGGAATGTCCCTTTTCATCACAATTCCAACATGTCAGCACTTTTCTTAAAGCACAAAGCTCTTGAGTTTTGGGGATCGTTTCCAACAATGCGGTGTCTGGATCCGTTACATCGGATATCTCGCTAACTTGCCTTCTAGGGACGCTTCTTGAAGAGAAAGTTTCTCTCATGAATTTTTCATGCCTATGGACCTCTCTACGCAAAGTAGTAATGTCGGAAATGTTGAGATGTAATAGCTCATGCCTGATCGTGGGACGGAGATTTTTCAATATAACTCCACATAATTCGAATTCTGACAATGGATTATTCAATCTATCCTGCAGACATAAAATTGAGTCATAGAAATCGTCGAAGGATTCGTTCGATTTTTGTTTCCTATTGGACATATCATCTTTTATGTCAGAGTCTGCAATTCCTGTACGGAATTCGCGTTGCATTGCTTCTCTGAGTTGGGGCCAATTAAGACTTGGTACCGTGCGATGGAATCGCCAAAACCACGTGGTAGCCTTGTCTTCCAACAGCGAATGAATATTCTGACTTAACAGGTCGAAGTCACCATTCAAGGTGTTCTCAGTCAAAAATTCTATTCGATAGATGAAGTCATCAATCGCTATCTTACCTCGGCTTCCGTTAAATTTCAGACTCCAGTTCCTCATTATATTCAAAACCCGTTCATGGGAAAGTGGATCTGTTACCGAACTAGGAAGCCTACGCCTTGCAGGGGTCTCTTCAGGATGATAAGGCTGTAAATTCACTGGTGGAAACTGATAATTTCTTGTATGGACCGAAGGTTGATCCTCTCTACGATTTGTCTGGTGTTGCGGTGTGTCTGTTACCCTAACCACAGGAGTGTCTGGTGACCAATTGATCACTGAGTAAAGAGACCTGCGTTGATTAGGTCGACGTTCTGTATTTGCATTTAAATTAACTGCCGTGAAGGCATTCTGTATTTCGGATACAATTGTTCGAGTAAGCTCCCCCCTAAACTCTTCGATTGAACGCGAAATCAAGTTTTGTATCTTTCGTTCGTTCAGCATTTCACTATGGGGCTGATTAGGCTGGTGGGTATTTCTACGCTGATTACGCTGCCAACCTCCTAGATTCCTAGTCGAGCTATTTGCCCTATTCGTCGCCTGATGTTGGGCGTAAGATCTGGTAATGGGCCTATTTGACTCCTCTCTACTGATTATCGGTGTGGGATTCGACATTTGATCTTGGAATTTTATCAAATCTCCACGGAAGCACGGATTCCGGCAGACTGGGCAAGTTGGACTTGAAGTTAGCCAAGTAGTAATGCACTCAATATGAAAGTTATGGTTACAGGGAGTCAAAGTGTGTGTGGTTATATCCTCAATAACTTCTTTACATATGGAACACAAGGATTCGCCAGTATCGTTAAGATTTACATCCTCACTCCCAGCAGTAGCCATATTTAATACCCAGTGAACGATTCGTTTTGATTAATATTTTTTTTTCTAAGTGAATAATACGCGACAAGTTCCTTTCGATTATCAGGAAGAAAATTAAATTTTTTTTTTTTTTCAATTACACTTATTCCTTGCGAAGTCTTACGGTAGAAACAGCTTGGTGATATATAAAAAAATTTTGATATCTTTGTAGCATACGCGACCATCGTGATTGATTAAATTTATATAGGGTGGCTGCTTCTCCTAAGGTTGCCATCGCGAGTAAGTTTCGATTTAAACCAAAACAAAAATCTCTAACGCACAACTAGTTATTCGAAGTAAGCAAAGTGAGCGAAGTGAGTCGTCGGACAGGCATCAGAGACTGTTCCAATTCTGTAATCCGAATCGACTTCTGATTTAATTATTTAAATTTATGCTATAGTTTGTTTTAACTGTCTTGCGGCATATCCCGAATCTTTCCAAGATATGAATCCGGCAATATGTAGTATTTATTATGGATCTCATTTACTATTTATCGGTTGTGTTGTTTTAAGCGCTCCAGTAAACTTTTAAATTCCGACATCCGATTAGACAGAAAACTACAAGTTAAGTCGTATTTCCTCGCGAACGGCTGAGTACTGTTGTCCAGCCGATTCCCTGCTTTTGGGCAGTGAGTTGAGGAATTAAAATCAAATTTTCCTCAAAGTTAAGTATATTCCAAAATCCATTCATTCCTGTTTGTTTACAAAAACACTTTTATAGACAGAGACAACTGTTTGCTGCAGCTGATTCAGCTGTCAGCTGGATCAAGTGATGCCAATATCTCGTTCACCTCCAAAAAATAGCGTCGACACAAACCATGGGTTCTTAGCTACAGAAGATGCTATAAATCAAGTTTCACAACTACCCAACAAACAATTCCTTCGCGACAACGAAAGTTTTCAACAGTTCGCAGCTAACAGCCAATTTTCTATGTTGAAAAGCCATTTTCAGAGGCAACGTTCCAATTCCACCGGCGAAACAGTTCCAAAATTCATAAAAAAAGGCAATTTAAATCTAGCTGATCCTACAGCACCTCCCATTACCAGCGCTACAACAACAACAAACGCGTCGACCTCAGGTAACGCAGCTTTAGAAGAATCTTTAAACTCAAACAATAAGTCAAAAGAACAAATCGAGCAGAAGGCGATGCTGATTGGCATGCATCGCTACGTTAATATAATTAAACGTAAAAGAAGTCCAACTGGAAAACTCGCTAATAGGGCTAAACTAAATAAAACGGAAGTCATATCCACCCCCACTAATATGTTATCGGGCAACCGTTTTGCTCCACTAGCTGACAAATCGAATGATAATTCATCCGAAAATCAGCCTACTAGAGAATTCAAACCGCCTCCAATTTATTTGCGTGAGCGGAGCTCTAATAGCCTCGTTGCCAGCCTCATTCGCCTGATAGGCAAAGATAGCTTCCATATCGTGCCATTAACTCGTGGGAATATTCACGAGACAAAAATCCAAATTTATAATGAAAGAAATTATAGAATTGTCGCTAAAAACTTAGAAGACAGCAAAAAGAGTTTTTATACTTACCAACTAAAGAGCAGCAAAGGCATTTCTGTTGTAATAAAAGGCCTTGAATCAGATATAGAGCCATCTGAAATTAAGCAGGCCTTGGAAGAAAAGGGCTTCCAGGTCAAGCATGTAATTAATATAATAAATAGACAGAAAGTCCCTCAGCCCATGTTCAAAATTGAACTCTGCCCTAATGCTGTAAAATTAAGGAAAAATGAGAATCACCCTGTATATAGTTTACAGTATCTTCTAAGCCGTAGGATTTCAGTAGAAGAACCGCTTAAACGTAGCGGACCTGTGCAATGCACAAATTGCCAAGAGTATGGTCATACAAAGACATACTGCACCTTACGCGTAGTATGCGTCATATGTGGAGAGTTTCATCACTCTTCCGTCTGCAATAACAAGAGTAGCAACGATCTTATTTCGAAAAAGTGTAGTAATTGTGGCGGAAACCACACAGCTAATTACAGGGGCTGCCCTATTTATAAGGAGCTTAAAACTCGTTTGGTTTTACAGAAAGAAGCCGCCTGTAATTCTCAAAAGCAAGTATTTCTAACTCGTTCATCGGCTCAAACGCAAGCCAAATCAATTCCGTCTGTCAATCCCAGCTTATCCTACGCTGATGCTTTAAAATCTGGTGTAAATAACGCACAGAATGTACCAAAACAACTGAATAGCAGTTTGGAAAATATGATTTTCAATTTGACGCAATGTATGTCACAATTTATGGCATCAATGCAAACTACACTACAGGAGTTAGTGCGGACGCAAAACCAAATGCTCCAAATTCTTATCTCCCAAAAATGAGTATGTTGAATATATGTTCATGGAATGCTAACGGTATAGGCCAGCACAAACTAGAATTAATGCACTATCTCTCCGATAAATCAATTGACGTAATGCTCATTTCAGAGACACACCTGACAGATAAAAATAATTTTTATATTCCCGGGTTCAACTTCTATAAAACTAATCACCCTGATGGTAAGGCTCATGGTGGTACAGGTATATTAATTCGCAGCAGAATTAAACATTTCTGTTTAAATTCATACTCTAAAACCTACTTGCAAGCAACATCCATCTGCTTACAAACGAACGGCAGCAACCTAACTCTGTCAGCTATTTATGCACCACCCCGCTACCCTGTAAGTGAACAGCAGTTTAAAGAACTATTTAGTTCGTTAGGCAACAGATTTTTAGCTGCAGGTGACTATAATGCAAAACATACCCACTGGGGCTCACGGCTGATCAATCCAAAAGGTAGACAACTATATAACACTTTAATTAATAGTGGTGGTAGGCTCGATTTCTTGTCACCCTCCCAACCAACTTACTGGCCCACAGACCAAAGAAAAATTCCAGATCTTATTGACTTTGCCATTGTCAAAGGAGTAGATAGGTCAAGTGTTTCAACCACGACTAGCTTTGATCTTTCTTCAGATCATTCTCCTGTGCATTTTCGACTTTCGGAATCATCCACTCACTCCAAGCCAGTCCTCGGACTAACGTCTTCCAAAACAAATTGGCTCAAATTTAAAAAATATATAGCCACTCATATACACACAAGCTACACAATAGAGTGCAAAGATCACGTGGAAGATGCCGTAAACGTACTTAATTCTATTTTAACGTCAGCGGCAGAAAATTCAACTCCACCATATAATAAAAATACAAAAAGAGATTTCACCACCAATAGTGAAATACAAAGACTTGTACTAGAAAAGCGAAAGAAAAGGCGCGAATGGCAACAAAATAGGTCCCCAGAAGCCAAACATAGATTAAAGGCAGCCACAGAAGAGCTGAGAAAAGCGCTGCAAAGAGAAAAAGATCAGGAATGTCAAAATTATGTTTCTAATCTTTCACCACATAAGTTAGGAAAATTGTCGTTATGGAAAGCGAACAAAACCTTAAAAACACCCATACAGGGTGAATCTCCGATTAGAGACTCCAATGGCAATTGGGCACGCAGTAGTGAAGAAATAGCGGCTACATTTGCAAAGCACTTGAGCTTTGTGTTTCAACCTAATCCACCCCCAATTCATGGTGAAGCTCCTTCACTACAACAAAATTCTCATAATTTTCCGATTCGCTTCCACGCAAATGAAATAAAGGAAATCATTTAACACCAATTGTCCCCGAAAAAGGCACCAGGTCATGATCAGATAACACAAAAAATGATTATAGAGATGCCGTTTATTGCTATAATTTTTGTCACAAAGCTTTTCAACTCAATAATTAAATATGCACATTTTCCGGCTGCATGGAAACGATCATTAATCACTATGATTCCAAAGCCAGGCAAGGACGTTACAATAGTATCGTCCTATCGACCGATAAGCCTCCTTCCATGCCTCTCAAAGCTATTTGAAAAGGCATTGCTCTCCAAGTTGACTCCTTACATTAATGGAAGCAATATTATTCCATCTCACCAATTTGGTTTTCGAAAAAATCATGGAACGATTGAGCAGGTGAATCGTGTAACAAACGAAATAAGGAAAGCATTTGAATATAAAGAGTATTGCTCCGCAGTTTTTCTTGATGTGGCTCAAGCCTTCGACAGAGTTTGGCACGAAGGCCTCATTCTCAAGATTAAGAGCCTCCTCCCTCCAAATACACATGAAACACTTGCGTCTTACTTAAAAAATAGATCATTTCGGGTAAAATATAAGGATCATATAACACAAGACATTGAAATAAAAGCAGGCGTCCCCCAAGGAAGTGTTCTTGGCCCCTTCCTATACTTATTATACACCACAGACTTTCCCTTAAGCAGTAGCACCACAATATCTACTTTTGCTGATGATACAGCAATTATAAGTCGGCAAAAATGCCCAATTTCAGCTGCTAGGAACCTTCAAATGCATTTAAAATTAGTTGAAAAATGGCTAGCTCTTTGGCGTATAAAAGTAAATGAGCAAAAATGTAAGCACGTCACATTCACACTTAAAAGGGGAATCTGCCCATCCGTATCTATTAATAATATTTTAGTACCACAGGCCGACAATGTAAACTATTTAGGTTTCCATTTGGACAAACGTCTTACTTGGCGCAAACACGTTGAAGCCAAACGAACTCTCATGAAATTAAAAGCCTCTAAGCTTCATTGGTTAATTAACTCACGCTCTCTTTTGAACATTGAATACAAGGTGCTTTTATACGTAAGTGTTATCAAACCGATTTGGACGTACGGGCTACAGCTATGGGGCAACGCTAGCTCCACGACTGTAGAACTAATACAAAGAGCTCAATCGAAAATTTTAAGATTAATTACAGGTGCTCCATGGTTTATCCGAAACGAAAACATCCACCGCGACCTCAATGTACCCATGGTTAAAGATGAAATTTCGCGATTTAAGGCTATCTATAGCGAGAAGCTTAGAAATCATCCTAACGAAATGGCTAGATGCCTAGCCTCCACTTCTTCACATTCCCGGCTACGAAGAAGTGATCGCCACACCACTGTGGAAGCAACTGAGTGGCCTCTGCTATAAATCGATACACAACAGAATCCGGTAAATTCCTTCGCTGGCAAAAACTGTTTCGCCATGCAAATAAAAAATAAAAAATAAAATAAAAATTTATTATCTAAGCCCGATCCCGTGGCACATATTATGTACAAACAACTATATATGAGTTCTTAAGCCCGCTCCGAGGCACGTTTATCTTGTATAAAAATTTATTATCTAAGCCCGATCCCGTGGCACATATTATGTACAAACAACTATATATGAGTTCTTAAGCCCGCTCCGAGGCACGTTTATCTTATATAAAAATTTATTATCTAAGCCCGATCCCGTGGCACATATTATGTACAAACAACTATATATGAGTTCTTAAGCCCGCTCCGAGGCACGTTTATACAAGAAACTTTACAACCGAAAGCTTTTGTAAAGTTATGTAAAATTAGATTTAAGATTCTACAACTTATTGTTAGTTCTTTATAAATAAGAAGATTCAATAAACAAGTCCCGTTCAAAAAAAAAAAAAAAAATTTACTATTTATTCCTGAGTTCACAAAATCACGAGCAGTGCTCAACGGACAGATTTCCTCTCTATTCTAAATGAAAATTCTTCACGCGGTTCATTTCCCGAGCATGCCCCACTACGTTGGGCGCCATTTTGTTACGAAACCGTTGTCTGCCATAGTGGCTCATGCTACCGAAGCCTTGCTGCATAACTATTTCGACTAGCTTCTGGGCTGGGGTGGGCTTTGCCTCGTCACATGAACGACGGTCGTCTCGCAGCAAAAAGTGTATGCAGCTATTTAGATATTAAATCACCTTCGTTTTCTTGAAAAGGTAGATTGATTTTGTGAACGTCAGAAACTAGAAACAAATTTTGAAGATTTTTGCCACAGTGCAAAAGAGAAAAAGACTAAAGGATGCAAGATCCCGATGACGTGCTGCTACATTGAATGCCATGACTAAGATATTGTTCGCCAGGCTTCTATACCCTCCTCAACCTAATAACCATGTGAAATTTCTTTAGTTATCCCTATTTCAATCACCAGAAACCGACTCTAACCTGCTTCACCAATAAAATTTACTCAATCCATTTTCAAATTTTTCTTTTAATTCATTAAACTTAGTTCGTTTTTGCTGTACATCTTAAGTCACTAGTTTATTACAATTAATTATTC